>CM076075.1:25430937-25698437 GCA_038088235.1 Zacco platypus
GGAGACCATTTCCTCTAATTCAATAGGGAATTTCTTCTCTTAAAATATCTTCTTCTCTTCCAGAATGTGAAAGATAATAGATCTTTGAAGGAAAGTATTCAGAGAGCTAAACCACCTTTTTCCAGTGAAGCTTTTAAAGAAAAACCCTACCCAGGATGCACTTGGTTCTGCACGCCAAATGAAATGTACACAATAGAAACCGATTTTTTGCTGATGCTGAATGTTGAACAGTGAATTTTAGTTTGTGTCTACTTTTAAAATTTAGATGGCTTACTTCCAGTTTGAATCTATACCAAGTGGACATTTGCCACAGTGCCACATATTGGTGCAATGCAGATGTCTTTCTAAAAATGTTGGATTTTATTTAAAACATTTAATTAAATCAATAATGCACATTTTTTCTACATGGAATATTCTTATTCCTCTAGAAATACCAACCAAGCATTGTACTTTTTTTGTTATGTGTATTACAGAGCTGCACAATATATTGTGCATATCAGCATTGACATTGCGATGTGCGCATCCACGATAGTCACTTCGCGGGATGTGCGATGTCAAGTAAGAAGGGATTATAGTACAGCCCAGGCCCCACGGTTTGTAACGAATGTGATTTGCAGATTAATTGCAAAGTTTAACCATCATAGAGGGAATGTTTATCATTTGCATGTGTTTTTAAGCATTCAAGCAAGTTTAAAGCATGCAAACACAAGAAGACATGAAAGAGAACTTAAATTTTGAACTGGCACGCTGTTTTCTGCACACAGAGACCTGCAGACAGCACTCGAACACCGAATTCAGTTCTCTTTCTCATCTTTTTGTGCTTGAACGGACACATGCAAAATTGTTAAAATGCCTGTCTCGGCCAGTATCCTCGTAAACACAGTGCTTGTGTCTTAAATGAACATACAGTTGAAAAAGAAAGTCGATGCGTATCAGTATATTGGATCAGTGCATTAGCTCAGATTCCCCCAAAAATTACCCCAATAATTCTAGATTCTAGTCATTCTTTCAAAATAGAGCTATTCAAGTTATCTCATGAAATTGTTTTAGGGTGCGTTCACACTTGACATGTTTGGTTCGATTAAAACGAACCCTGGTGCGATTGCTCAGTTAGTGCGGTTCGTTTGAACATATGTGAACGCTGCCATCCGAACCCTGGCGCGGACCAAACAAGCGGACCGAGACCGCTAAAAAGATGGGTCTCGGTCCGCTTCCGAACGAACTCTGGTGCGGTTCGATTGATATATGAACGCAACACGGACCAAAGACATGTAAACGAACCAAAAACAGGACTTGATGCCTCAAGATGCGACGCTACAAGTCAGCTGATTTGACGACGCGGAAAAATCGGTGTATCCAAAATGAGTGGAGGGAAAACGTGGAGCAATGAGGAGGTAAAGTGCCTCATCAATATTTGTTTCTGCATACAACGGAGGAAATCCTGGTGCTGTTTTGAATGTTTTGAACATTTTATAAGCTCTTCATGAGTTCTTAGCTGGTAAAAATATAGCATTTGTACACGCATAAAATGATGGCGTTTAATCCAGCACACAGCATTGTTTTGAATGTTCGGGAATCAAGCTCCGTCGCGAAATATACGTCATAAAAGCCGACCAATCAGGTTGTGACCGTATCCCTATGCCTTTGGTTCGGTAACTTAAAGTTCGCTGTTAAAAATGCCAGTGTGAACGCTAAGAGGACCAGGACTATATGTTTTGTTTTGTTTTTTGGTCCGGACCAAACGAACCAAACCAACCGAACTACAAGTGTGAACGCACCCTTAATATCACAATACATATCATAGAAAAACTAAATATGTCAGTTTTTTTCCTATATTGTGCAGCCCTAGTGTATTACCATCTCAACTAATACATTTTTTCAGGAAAACCCCTGTTATAGTTGTTAAATTTTTAGGGTTTTACTTTAAGCCAGTTGTTTCATTTTTTTAATGGTCCCTTAGCACTTCTGGCCATTTATAGTCTTGAATCTTCTCTTCTAATAATTAGCCGACTGCAGCATTGAGCTGCATATTTATCATACTGCAGTCTGCATTACATTAGAGATAGGATTCGTGGACTTTATTGACCACAGAACAGGCTGAAGTTACATTAGTCGCCTGGCAGACTCTTCATCCTTGACTGATGGCATTGCTTTGAATGGTGCAGTACTAATAGAGCCCCACCCATTACCAACTGGCCCAAAGTCATACTCAGACTTACTAAAACAAGCTCCATTTTTGAAAAATGCATCTAACTCTCTTCTGAATTGGCCCTTTTGTCTGAGAGGCAGAATGTTATGCTTGCTGTAATTATAACAGGCTCTTTGGTTCCAGTTTGAAGAGTTTGTAAAATAAAAAGGAGCTTATTAAAACAAATCCATTGAAGCTAAATTATATATTTATCTCACTGTCCTTAGCCCTCTACTCAAAGTATTAGATAACTTGGAGTCTTTTTCTTTTTTACTCGCAGCATAAAGTCTGGTCCACATTGCAGCTTGTTCTGACCAAGAACGTTATGTTCAATATTCAAAATTTTTTATAGCACTTTTCAAAAGACACATTGTTTCAGAGCAGTTGTACTGAAAGTCGTACTATTATGTTTATAATGCCTTTAACTCATCAAGAAAGATATAAGGCTGGGTGATATGGCAATATAAAACAATGGTGTAAATGATCCTCTGGATTTATATCTAGCTATACTGTATTTGTTATTTTGTGTAGCAAGTATATCAGTCCCTCAGTGTGAATTTAACCAGTTCATAAGTGAATAAAACAGCTTTTTAAATATATTTAAGCAACCATTTGAAGTGTGTAAGATTTTTTTTTATGTTAGAATACATTCTCAACCCAGTTTATTGTTCAGTGACTACTAGTAGTATGGGTTTACTGTATGTTCACCAAAAGTGTAAATATTGAGCTCCCCTGACACCATCATTGAGATCTGTCCACTCAGATCTGTGAATCTCTTTCCAGCCCAACCTATAGCAAGAGTTTGGGGGTGTGGCTACAGTAGCAGGCGGAGCCAGAAGGTGTGTAGCATAGTGTGGCACCATGGCTGGCACATCCCATGGGAAAAGACAACTCCGGTTATGGAAATGCAAGCTGCATTTTGCTGAATTTAGACTGTAAACACGTAACAATGGAGTACTCTACAGTGTCATCATGCTCCTGTTCAGAAAGACAAATGTTTATAATATTTACTTTGATGTATACAGTCTCAAACAGTTGTTCAGCGTCATGTCAAAACAAGTGCATGTATGTTATTACGGTGCATATACTATATGTTTGATGAGTTTATTATAAGCGAGACACTCGCATTTTGAGTGTTAGCCCTCTCAGTTGCTTACTCATGACACAGCACTTCACATAGGGTGAGCACAGGTTGACTGGAACACTTTTTCCAACTCATCTCAATGGCAAAAAGTGTCCTAATCACCCTGAACTCACCGTATGTGAAGTTTGTGGCACCATTGTAGCAGTAAACTTGTACAATGTTATGAATTTATTACATGCACGCTGGTCTGTTATCATAGGGATATCGACTTTCATTTTCACGCCTCTAAACAAAACGAACTGTGATGTCAGTCAGACGTCCTCTTAGGCGGTCTTTGGCCAATGAGTCCAGACCTTCTGCCGCCAGTCTGAAGGTCTTGCTACGCAAGATTGCCTGAGACCCTGAGTTATTTCTTGACAAAAAAAGTGAATTACTTTTTCTATGTCCTGAGAGGGTTGTTGGGTTGGCGCAGAGCTACAGTACTTCTGATTGCGTTGCTTTCGAGATTTGCAGATTTGTAGCTCTCGCTTCCCTGTGCTAATGCACTTTTCTGGTGGCTGCGTCACACTAATAGGATTTCCTTGTGAAATGCCCACTCAGGCAGCTGAGGTTAATGACTCATTTGAATGAATTGTGATTGAATCAGATTTGTTAGATGAAGCATTAATTGATTCTGTCAGTGGTGCCGGGGATTAGGATTCACTCTTATTCAATCAGATTCTGGATCAGCTCTCATACAGCCATCCCTTATCTTCTCCACAGAGACAGAGTGTGGTGGGCTATTACATGTGGCGTATTAGCTGGTATCTTCATCACGAGGAGTTTAAACGTTTCTCCTTTATTGTTACCATGTCGTTTGATTGATGGGAATTTTGTTTTGAGTAATCGTGTGACGTCTACAGTGTTTTTGCACGACAAATTTACTGCCAAATTTTACGTTTTGCTCATGTGAGTTTATTTGTTTCAGAGCTAAATCCAGTAAGATGCCGCCCAAGAGCTTGAGCATGCTGGACAGTCTCAATAACACCTATTTCTAATTTGGCTCACTGTGCACAATTACACTGTTAGCAAAACATGTCTGTGCTGGAGACATATGGAAGTGGGAGGATGAGTTGGGTAAATGTTTAGCATGTGCTGATGGGACCTCTCATGCTGCCATCACACTGTTCGGACATATGGCTGAATCAAAACCCGATGGACTGCAAAGGTACTTTGTATCCACCGCAGATAGACAGACAGGCAATCTGAAGGCTGATAGATTAAATGACGCTTTGACAGACGGGCTTACAGTGAGACAGGCAGGTAGGGCTAGTTTTTTCCATGGTGATCGATTGTCACAGAGCAAGAGAAGCTGACAGGCCTGTGAAAGGCTCTTTTACTGTTCATCCATCATTACTCCCAGAGTGGTGTCTTTGGGACAGGCCAGAGGGAGTGTGCGACTTTCATTTTAGTTTAGCTTTTGAGTTTATTACTGTTTTGGAATGGAGTAAGAGAGGCTGGACAGTGCAGGTTTATACAGTCTTACTTTAGACTTCTGTTTCTGCATTCCAAAGACTTTCAGCATCATTATGCTATGAGAAAAAGTGCCACAGTTTATACTCCGGGATGTTTTTGATGCAGAAAGGCTGTTGTTTATAACCATAAGCAGAGTCGATGACAAAATGAGCACTGGGCAATGAAAAGTAATACTTTTCTTCTACAAGGTGAACGGATATGAGTGTGGATCAGGGGTATTTTCTTGGATTTTACAAAATATGACCTCAAATTGGCCAAAAAGGTAAACCTTTCCAGTAGAGACACCAACAGATAAAGATTTTTTTTCTTTCCAGAATAGCCTTAAAACTGTGTGAAATAAGCTTGTTGTTATTAATGTCAGAAAATGTAAAAATGTCTAAAAGCATAAACGTTATGAGACTGAGAGTGTTGGATATAAGATATTCAAAATAGTAGGCTATTATTGGCTATTATTGGTTTCTTGTTGAAGCCAAATGTTGTTTTACATGCCTTTAATGTAAGGATGCACAGTATATATGATTCTGTTGATATTCTACCCAATATTTTCGTGTTCATTTCCAATCTATAATTGCATGTAGATTTCCTTTACTGTCATCTAACTACTCACTTAAAGTTAATATTTAAAACACTTAAAATTTAATAACAATGCTAAATGTAGATTAATGAACAACCATTTTAATACTGTACATTATAATATTCTTCACTTGTAGCTTTTAAAATATTTTTATTTGTTTAGATTTGTATAGAATTTTAATCGATTATACTGTAGGTAGTGACATAATTACCTATTATTGTATTGGCAATCATTTCAATATTGATGCATTCCTACTTTAAAACATAAACTGTAAAAATCATATGTAACTGGAATGTGAATGTACATTGGCTTAAAAACAAAGAAAGGCAGAGCCTCCTGATTACAGAAGTCATCCATGCCACTGGTGTGGATCAAGAGTCTACATGAGCATAGAAAAGAAAAAATAAGGGCAAGCGCATGTACGATTAAGACATCTCAGATCCCAAAGGTCTGCTCCTGTTCTTTTGGTTACCATGGCAACATGTACCCCAGTTCTCCCCGAAATGCGCTGAGAGATGAGAGATGGGAAGAGACGTGTTTGTAAAGAGGTGCTAAGATGTGCTGGGGCCATTGGTTGTGGAAAGTGCTAATTGCCTCCCTTTCATAGGAAGTAGCGAGGTTTGTGACAGTGTCCAGTCCCTGCAGGCTCTTGTCTTCCTACATGCATTAACTAATTCTTCACCTCTTGGCCCATTTTCCACCTCCCCAAACCCTTTATCCAGCTATCAAGACAGAGGAACATTGCATGTTTGATTCCCTCATCACCAAATTAAACTTTCCAGTCTTAAAGACAATTTATGTCGTCTATAAAGACTTCTGTCCATTTAAAACCATTTCTGTCCATCAAGCAGCATTGCAGTAGCCCAAAGCCTTTCCCATCTACAGTACATTCTCACTGCAACTGGACTGGTTTGTGCGCCCAAGTCTGCATCGCTGGAGAATATAATGGTGAAGAGAGAGAACATTATGGCAAGCCATTACATGAAGTATAATCCATCCCTCTAAACTCAGAGGCAGCTAGAGGCAACAGTGTTCTCTAAAAGACATGTGTCACAGTGGTCAATAATCGTCCATCAACTGACTAGTTGAATTTTGAGGTTCACTAGCTTGTCTGTATTTTTTATGCAGAAATTTTCTGTTACTGTTTGTAAACATAACATTCAAACTTGACGCCTCCTCGTGGGTGGAAAACAAGCCAGAAAAAAAATAAAATAACTGAGTCATCAGTAAAACAATTACAGTGATTAGTAATCTGTAGAGTTACACGTCGCTGTCAATAAGGAAATAGCGACATAAGCAAATTGTTTTGAGGCAAGACACTGGAGCTTTCCGAGCTTCAGACACAGACGATAAAGTCCCCTCTCAGCAACAGGCAAATATACTTTAAAGTATTATAACCATACTAAAGTCTGCATAGTGCAGCTTTTGTCACATGATGTAAGGGTAGAGAGCTCACAAAGGAGAACAGGACAAATGAACTCAGGAAACATAAGACTATAAATACTAAACCAAACGAGGAATCATCCGCTAATTAATTGACGACAGGTGAAGTAAATGCAATAATCACACTGGGAAACTGGTGACAAAACCAACAATACAAAGAACATACATGTGACATCTTTAAATAAAACTTAGATGTTTTTGTCTATATTTTTACTGTATGATATATTGTATCTATGAGTATTTATATAAAGTTTCTAGCATGAATATATACACTACGATTCAAAAGTTCGACAAAGATTTTGTTTGTTAGAAAAATAACAAATAATTGCTGTTCCTTTTAAACTTTTTATTTATTAAAAAATACTGTAAATGTATCATGATTTCCACAGAAATGTTCAGCAGTTTTCAACATTAATAATTGTAGGCTTGTTGGTACAAAGGAGAGAATTCCTTTATGAACACGTTTAATATGAACACCAAAGCAAACAGGAGAAACAACCAGGAGAAATGTCACCAAACAAACCATCCAACACAACATCAAGGAGCAGAAAGAACTCAGGGCTTAAATACACAAGGAACAGAGGAGCAAATGAGTCTAATTAATTACACACACCTGACATGAATGAAACGATAATGATGGTAACCATAGTGACAAAGGAGTGGAGGGAAAATCTGAACACAAGACGTGACAACTAAGGAACAAACAGAGTGCAAAAAATATATATATATATATACATTGTATGTATGTATATATATATATATATATAGATAGATAGATAGATAGATAGATGTGTAACAATAATAAGAAAAGTTTCTTGAGCACCAAATCACCAATTATTTAATTATTTAAGGATCATGTGAACCTGAAGACTACTGAAAATTCAGCTTTTCCATCACAAGAATAAATTACAATTAAATATATTGAAACATATTAAAAAAATATATATAATTATCTTTAGCAATTTAGCAATTTTACTCTTTTTACATACATATACACTATATTATACATTATAAATAATATATATATATATATATATATATATATATATATATATATATATATAATTATATATATTACATTATAAATAATAGACTAATTTCAAAAGCATTAAAAGATCTTACCCACTCATTTAAACGGGAGTGTATATGTACAGTATTCATTTCCAGCACTTGCAAGGCAGTGAAAGAGTATTGTTAAAGTTTTAGATAAGCTTAGGTTTTAGGCTTTGGTTCTGAGCAAATGAAAAGCTGCCGTTGTCATGACACTCTTAGCATGTCAAATGAGACATTGCACTTTTAAATCTCACTGAAAGGCCATTTGCATTATCTGGAAAGATAAACCATTTCTGTCCATCAAGCAGCATTACAGTAGCCCACCTGCAGTTTAGGTGAGGGCAGCAATTTCGTGATAATTGCACAGAAGAACTGTTCGCTCTCTTAAATAGCTCTGCAAGATGATAAAAATAATCTTTCCAACCAGCATCATGCAGACAATGATCATCGACATGAAATGCTGGTTGTATAAGAATAATTTGTTAACCCAAGCCAGTGCAGAGAGGTTTATTGACTCATTAAGATATATTACAGGTGTAATGTTACTGTTACACACTGTCATCAGAGCACAATGCTGAACGTGGAAACTGGGGAAGTAATGTCTGTTTCCTGAGCTAGCACTTCTTCCAGAGGAAAAGAGAAGAAAAGTGGGTCACTGCCTAATTAAGGGCTGGGTTCCCCGTGCTCCTCAGTTTTGCATAAAGATGGGGAAAGACAGAGGCACACTCCACGTAAGAGCTTTGGTTCACAGAACAATCTGCTTTTGGTTTTCTTCCCTTCCGCCTTCACTTTCTAACTGTGAGGCATGTGAGGGTGATAGAAAGAATGAGAACAATATGGAGGTAGAGAAAGGAAAAACACAAAGGTAAAGATACAGTAGGGTGTTTTTTATAAAGAGCAGAATGATTAAAGGTCATGTGCATTGCCGTGTGTTGTAGGTGTTCATATATAGAACTGCATTGACAAGCCAGGAGTGGTTCCCGTTTCCAGTAAAAGCTTTTGGATTTTGAAAGTACAATCCAATAGTTTCTTTGGAAACAGTGATTGGTTGCTTTTGCTTTCATATTGTATTTCGGCTTCAGTTTGTCCAATAAGTGCAGGTCTAACTTCAAGGACAAATCCAGGGTGATGAATATTTAATTTCACCAAGCATTGACTGCATCTGAGACGCCTATGTGTAACACCCCTCTTTTCTCGCCAACCTTTTCTCGACTCTTCCCCACAGAGGAAGCCAATACAATATATTCTTCTAGTAGCCTTCTCTCTCGCTTCACTGGTGATGCTTTAAAAAATGTTCATACACATCTATACAGTTACCATTGGGATCTTAAATATTTAAGTCAGTAAGAATTTATTATACATAAGAAATGAATAAGGGATGCATTAAATTGATGTGGCTGTAAAAATATCTATTTCAAATAAATTATGTTGTTTTGAACTCTGTATTCATCAGAAAAACTAAAAAATGTATCATGGTTTCCACAAAAATATTAAGAACCACAACTGCTATCTGTGGAAGCTTGTTTTTATAAAAAATGAAGAAGGCAATTGTGACTTTTTATCTCACAATTCTGACTTTTTCTCGCAATTGCGAGTTTACATCTTTCAATTCTGATTGTCTTCTCAAAATTGCGTGATATAAACTTGCAATTGCGAGTTATAAAGTCACAATTGTGAGACAAACACAATTGCGAGTTATAACGTCAGAACTGCGAGATATAAACACAATTGTGTATTATAAAGTCACAATTGTGAGATATATTGTAAACTCGCAATTGTGAGAAAAAAAAGTCTTTCTGTTTTCCCTCAGAATTGGACTTTATAACTCACAATTGCGAGTTTATATACATTTACATTTAGTCATTTAGCAGACGCTTTTATCCAAAGCGACTTACGAGTGAGGAATACAAACAAGCGATTCTTCATCAATTGGCAAATAGACACAGGAAGTACAAGTTTCATACATTGCTTATATCTCGCAGTGATGAGAAAAGAAGTCAGAATTGCGAGATGTAAACTCACAATTGTCAGAAACAAAGCCAGAATTGTGAAATAAAAAGTCGCCATTATCTTTTTTATTTTTTATTCAGTGGCGGAAACAAGCTTCCATAGCTATCACCATTCATAATAGGAAGAATTGTTTATTCAGAATTCAGAAAATCAGAATTTCTGAATGATCATGTGACACTGAAGACTGGATTAATGATGCTGAAAATTCAGGTTTGCTATCATAGAAATAAATTAGATTTAATATATTCAAATATTTTTAAATTGTGATAATATTACATAATATTACTGTTTTTACTGTATTTTTGATCAAATAAATGCTATGGTGAGCACTGAAAATCTTACCAACCCCAAACTTTTGAATTGTAGTGTGTATATACTCAACTCTGTATGGACAAAAGTATTGATTATTGTATTCTGGTGTGCCATTCAGACTCATTGAACCTTGAACCTTGATCTTGCAAGATCAAGCACCTAGCCATGCAGTCTGTATTTACAAACATTTGTGAAAAAAATGGGCCACTCTGAAGAGCTCAGTGAATGCAAGCATACTGTGATAGGCCACCTTTGCAATAAGACAGTTCATAAAATTTCATCCCTGCTAGATATTCCACGGTCAACTGCAAGTGGTATTATTTGAAAGTGGAAGCATTTAGGAACAGCAACAACTCATCCACGAAGCAGAAGACCATGCCAAGCCACAAATCGGGGTCACCAAGTGCGTAAAGGTCACCAACGTTCTGCTGATTCCATAGCTGAAGAGTTTCAGACTTCCATTGGCATTGAAATCAACAAAACATTGGAGCTTCGTGGAATGGGTTTTCCTGGCTGAGCAGCTGCACGGAAGCCTCACATCACCAAGTACAACATCAAGCGTTGGATGGAGTGGTGTAAAACACGCTGCCACTGAACTCTGGAACACTCTGGAAGCGCTTCTCTGTTTGGCAGTCTGATGGGCGAGTCTGAGTTTGGCAGAATAACCAGCCGTACTGTATTGTGCCAACTTTAAAGTTTGGTGGAGGAGGGATAATGATATGGGGCTGGGTTTCAGGGGTTGGTCTGGGCCCCTTACTTCAAGTGAAGGGACATCTTAATGCTTCAGCATACTAAGATATTTTGGACAATGATATGCTTTCAGCTTGGCTGGAACAGTTTGGAGAATGCGCTTTTCCAGCATGAATATGATAATTTTGGTGTGGAAGAACTTGACTGCCGTGCACAGAGCCCTGACCTCATCCCCATCAACACCTTGGACTGGAACTGAGACTGCAAGCCAGGGTTTCTCATCCAACATCAGTGCCTGACCCCACAAATGCTCTTCAAAACACTTCAAAATCTTGGGCAAAGCCTTGCTGGAAGAGTGGAACAGCAAAGGGGGGACCAACTGTCTCATGTATTTAAAAAGCATTACAGTCCCTGTTAGAGTAATGGCCAGGTGTCCCAATACTGCATTTAGTATATATGTCTGTATGTATTTGAAATTGAATAACCAGATGACCCTACAATAAGTTCAGAGTAATAAAAAATATAATTACTTATAATTCTGTATCAAGTTCTGCATTAAGAATGGCACACCAGGCTTACTCAGCGTGATGTGCGTCAATAGAGAGCATAAATATTCATCTGCCAAGAGTAACAAATAGCTATACAGAAGAGATTATGTAGAAAACCCTTAGATGGAGATGGTTTGGGCATGTATTATGTTAGTTACTAACTGTGGTCTCTCATTTCCCCATTAAGAATAATCCGGATTCATAAATAACATTAGAAAGAGGGTTAAGAAAAAATTAACGTGTGTACACGATCTAGCATTTTCTGTGCATACTATTAATAAGAATGCTTTGTTCACATGCAGGTAGTATTAGACACATATGAGTGTATGGAAGTCAAATATAGGTGTATTTTGATTTTATACATTAAAAATTATACTGATTATACTTGTGATGCTGTGACTGACAGCGCCTGTTCTACCTGTTAAGATGTAGTTACAGAAATACCCATGGTGCTGATACACACAGTTCTATCCGATGTATTAAAAATGAATGAGGCGTGCAGCTAAAATCTCCTCTCTTTCCCCCTGCAGATGATGGAAAGCTCTCCCTTGATGAGTTCCAGGCTTTCTTCTCTGATGGGACTCTGAATGAAGAGGAGCTGGAAAAATTGTTTCACACCATTGACTCTGATAACACCAGGTAATTCTGCACAGACACATACAACTCTCAGTACAAATCCAGTGAACATTTCTATTGTGAATGAGACAATAGAGGGGCAACAATAAGAGGAAACAATATGACATTGGTTAACTTGACAGGGAATGATCCAGAATGACAAAAAAAAGAATGGATCTTTGTTTGTCAATTCATTTCATATTGTCTGTGCACACCCCTTTCAAGTCATTTGTTCCAGTACACACATTAAATTCTAGTATTGTCTTACTAGTTCACAACATTAAGTATTAACCATTTGTCTACATGAGAATCGAGTCAGTGGAGGTGATTCACCTACAGCACAAGCTTTACCTCATGCAAGCTGCCTTCAAAACACTGTAATTGTTTCTTCAGTTTTTGCACTGTGCACTTTCAGAAAATGAATTGTAACCTTCACACTCTCACTAGTTTATTGACTAGTCTGTTTTTGTCTTGCTAAGACAAATTTCAGTTGCTTGCTTTTTATGTATCTTAAAGGTTTAGTTCACCCAAAAATGAAAATTCTTTACTCACCCTCATGTCGTTCCACACTTGTAAGATCTTTGTTCATCTTCAGAACACAAATGAAGATATTTTTGATAAAACCCGATGGCTCAGTGAGGTTTACATTGACAGCAAGATAATCAACACTTTCAAACACTCATAAAAGGTACAAAAGACATATTTAAAACAGTTCATGTGACCACAGTGGTTCAACCTTAATGTTATGAAGCAACGAGAATATTTTTTGTGTACCAAATGAGTAATTAATGTCATAATTTTCATTTTTGGGTGAACTAACCCTTTGAAGTAATCAATAAATTATTAATATATATATATATATATATATATATATATATATATATATATATTTATTTATTTATTTTACAAATTTAGCAAAATTACACCTTGTCTGGAAATTACATAAAAATATAATATATAATAAAATAAAAAATATTTAATTTACTATGATAAATATAACAAATAATAAACATATCTCAATATGTAAATATAATACATTTATTATATTGTATGATTAATAATGAATATACTTTTTAAAAATCCACTCAATAGGTATAGCCGGTTTTTTATAATTATTTCAGCATAATATAATTTTTTGTGTTTTTATAATTATTTGTTAATGATAATAATTCTATGATTCATTTTCACATTTTAAGATTAAAAGTCACTCGCTGTGACATAAAATGATCCGTAGTTGGACAAACAGCTGTACTCTCTTTGGAGATTGTGGGGTGGATATTTTAGGTACTGTGATCGTAAAACCTTGGTTCCCAATTTAACCTCTTATTATAGTTAATGGTTACCCAAGAACCAGGCAGAAAAATGAGGCGGATTTCATTTTGATGGACATAATGAAGGTTAATGGACAGAAAGAAAAGGGGAAAACAAAAAGACAGTGACTGATGAGAGATAATAAAGGGATGAGGTGAACAGTAAAGGGACTACAAGACCCTTATATATTTGCTTCTATGGGCACAGAATATTGCTTTACTCTCTCTCTCTCTCTGTCTTAAAGTTTTGTGTTTGCAAAGTGTCTTACTGTCATTGTGACTACATCTGTCTCATCTATAGTGATCTGCTGCCAGATCTCTCTCTCTTTCTGTCTCACTCACACACCCTGTTTCTCAGTGTTTGTGTGTATAGGTGTGTGAGCTCGTCTCTGGAGGCAGAGCAGCTCCAGTGTGTGTGTGTGTGTGTGTGTGTGTGTGTGTGTGCATTGTCTTTAATCACATTTCAGAATGAATTATGTAAAAAAGGAGGAGAAATCTGCAGCTGCTTGGATACGTCCACTGCTCTGCAGGTCCAACACAGCCTTCTCTCTAAATAATGAACCACCAGAGCCCATAAGGACTGGTGCAGAGAAAGGGATGGAGACAAGAGGGCTAGATGATGAGATGAGGAGAAGGCTAGATGGGGGGGGCTGGGAAAGACACGAGGGTGGGGGTGCTGAGAGAGACTGAGGTGGGTGAAGCTCAAATGGAGGAAGAAAATTGAGAGCTTAATGCATGTCACCTTTTTGTGCTTCTTTCTCATTTACATGAAACATGCATATTCATCAGTTTTACAGCACCCTAAACAGGTGCAACTATGGACGTCAGACTTTTTTTTGTTGTTTTAACTAGTTGAGACCATGATGAGCAAAAAGACAATTTTTTATTTGTGTGGAGTCGTGGTTAGGTTCTCCCATTATAAAATATCATTGGTCAAAAATTTTGCTCCACATAACTTTGCAAATCATTTTACTTCCATATTTTAAACATGCACAGAATTTTACTGATTTAGCATCATTTGGATTGTAAAAATTGGGCATTACATACCAGAATATGAGCTGAATCCAGGTGCTTGCAGCCTAAGTGACGTCAGGAATGTAGTTTGAGGGGAAGAACCAGTTATTATATTTTGATTAATTTGATTATATTTTGATATTTTTAATATCATGCACAGATGAATCATTCACATTGAGAACTGGAAAATGCATTAAGAAAGCAAATACGCTCAATTTCATTATGACTCCATCCATCAACATACTGGACAAACAATAATAACACTAATGAAGATGATCACTATGTAGCACAGTGCTAATGGGTATGAAATAGGCATCTAACAGCAAATGAGACTCATGACATTCACATGGTATTATACAAAGCAGAGTCTTCCCATCTCTTCTGTACGGTGGCCCAGGAGTGCACAACACTACAAAATCTAAAAAGCAAACATTTGAACATATCTATACATATATATTCAAATTATTCGTTTTAACCATTTGGTGGAATTGGCAGACGTTCCCTTCATCATGCGCTGTGGTCATTCACGGGTATAAATATGAAGCTGTTGTGCAAATAGGTGACTTTGAATTAATATTTCATGTTGATATACAGTGTTTACATACTTAAAATTAATCATGGTATTGATATAAGACTGTCGACTCTATAACAGTGGCTAGGAAATCTAACTTTTCCAAGCTTCGAGAGCCCCCTAGTGGTCGGGAGCATTTCCGTTGTGTTGTGGCTTTATTTTGTTGTGTTGTGAACTTATGTTTGCTTTTTTTATTTTCATTGTGCACTAATGGGCCACCGTACTTCTGTCCTCTGGACGTACTCTTTATGGCCATGTTCACACAGCAGCAGGATGCAGTTGTCACTCATGTATTTGAGTCCTTAATACGGTTACGTTCACAGACACAGCACTGTTATTTAAGGGAGTGACAACAGCATTCTACAGTCAAACTCACACACTAAATTTTGGACTCAAACGCCATTTGACTTCCGTTGTGAACGGAACTGGACTGAACAACCAGTTGTTTGTCGCAACATACAGTGCAAGAGAGCCGCTCTACGCTGCACAAATGTGTGTCTACCGTGTGTTGCGAGTTTTTGTGTCTGGTTTCGGTAACTTACAGTGAGATATGAGCTATGTGTCATTTGAAGGTTTTAGATCCAGTTCTCCACCGGAGCTGTTCCAGTCAGTTTTGTGTTCTTACACACTAGTGGCGCGACTCAAATGCTCCACTCTCCACATAAATATAAAAGCTGCTGTCATTTAATGACTTTTTTACGAATGAACTCGCGGCTCGATTGGACTCTAGTGTCAAAAATGATAAGACTTCAGTTTTATTGACGTCGCCATCTTTGATATTACTTTGGTCACTGTCACTATGGTTACTGGTTTGAGAATACGGGCTTGACTCCCGTTGCACGTTCATACAGACAGTATTCGAGACGCTTCTGTAAAAAGTTGCTGTGTGATCTGGACGACTGCGACACCAGTAAGTAAATGCAGTTGTCAATCACAAAAACTGACAGTGGGAGCGGAGCCTATTTGACGGACAAGGTCTTGAGAGCTCAGCAGGAGAGAGGATTGTTAGCCATGTTCACTCTCAGTGTCCACCTACACTTGTAAATGTCATACTGTATCTTTTTTTAGGCTTCCTTTTACTGATGCCATCTCCATTTTAAGTGAGGGAAAGTATAAAGAATTGAGAGGTGAAAAGTGCAAGAGCATCCTTAGAGATAGGATAAATAGGGAAAGGGCAACAGGAATCGGTGAAAGAATGGTTTTCTGTTGCTTGTTTCTCTCGTTCTAATATTTTTTCCTTTTCTTTGCTTTGTTTTGTTTCTAGTAGTTGCAGTATGAGTACTTTTTGTAGCATTGTTCATCACAATTTTTTTATACAAATAAAAAAAAATCCAGTCAATTGACCCTTCGTCCGCAGTTTGATTGACAGGCGATCTGACCAATCATAACCCTGTATCCGCCATATTGTCTGACAATGCAGTCATGGGAGTGAGCAGATTAATGTTGGTGAACTTGAACTTGTGTACTCACGTCTTTCCGCGCTTGTAACAACATTCCTTCTGATGTCCATTCATGTTTATTTGATGCTATAAATGAACTAGTATGAAGAGATGATCGGTTCATAAACCGCTTGAAGGAGCTACAGCGATCTGTCACGACACATTAAAGAGACTCTGTACAGTATTTATTGTTTAAAATTCTTTAAAAAAAAATTACAATATTTTAAATATGAAACTGTTTCTATCAAAAGGAACCTGTGAATGTGTTGTCAGAGCGCATGGCTTGTCAGACATAGCAACAGTAACTGAAGGGGGCGGGTCTTTGCGAAGGGTCAATTAAATACTTGAAATGTTACTTTTCCTTATTTGATTGTTTTTTTTTATTTTATAACTTGATAGATATAAACTACTGGCAATAGTACAAAATACATAACTTTATTTTGTATAACACTTGAGTTAAACACGAAAAATACTTAAAACATTAAAACTAATATCAGATAGTTCTGACTAAAATTCTGATTGGTTGAGAAACTTCAAAACCAAAATATGCATCTGTCCATTCATCAGTTGCAGATCAGTGTGAAATGGGCTGATTAATAATAAACTTTGAGGTCTATTGTATTGAGGATTCATGTAAATAGATAGTTTAGTGACTGTTGTAGAACGTAATGATGTAATGTGTGATTTGTGCTGGATATTTCCCTTGTTTCTTATCCCTTTCCTCTCCTGCCTCTTCTGTTCTGTCTTTCTGTACGCTACCCATTTCCTGTGATGTGTTAGTAATGTCGACACCAAGGAACTATGCGGTGAGTATCAGAAAAGAAACTGTCTGTTTGTGTTAGAGTGTCAAAGAATTGAATTTTCTTTGCAAACAAGTATTTTTCACAACACATACTTCAGTCCTGTCTCATCTTTCTCTGTTCATCAGACTACTTTGCGAACCACATGGGAGACTATGAAGGTGTGCTGGCCTCCCTAGAGACACTCAACCTGGCGATTCTCAAAGCCATGGACTTCACCAAGAAGGTTAGTAGTGTGTCAAAAACTGACTACCGTGTATCTCTCCTTCAGTGTATCTCTCCTATGTTTTTGTCAATACAAGGTTAAAAAAAAAACATGCACTTTTTTATTAAAGCATTGCTGCCTTGGATCAGATGTGTCTTTGGGGGTCTATAAAGAGAAAACCATCTCTTATAAGCATACTACAGTAAATCCCTCCTCAGATGAGGAATAGATATTGAGAGAGAAGTGTGAGCATGTTAATGCAGTGTCTCCTACTCATCTAAATATAACCTCTCGTTTCAAAGCTTGGCTAGCATATTCTGTTTGTGGTTTTCTTCTCATTAGCAAGCTGGTGCTCAGTTAGAGAGCGCTGCAGATTACTGAGCTGTGGCCATCACAAATTTGTGTCTCTCTTTTTCTTTCCGTTTCTAACCGAGTGTGTAATCTGATTTATAGAAGAGATTAAAACCCAGTCCCTCTCTGTTCTTTTTCCTTCAGCTCGTCTTGTTTCAATCTTTGATTCCTCCCTCCTCCTCGTATTTCACACTTCCCACCGGCACACTGGAGAATGTAATTGATGTTACTGAGGTCCTTGTTAATCCTGCAGGTTAGAGTAAATACCTGGCTGAGTGATAGTTGTAAAATATCTGTCCCAATACAAACTGAGTTTACCTTTTAAAAATTTATGGCCTATTTGGAGTACAGTTATTAGTGTTTGTTTTGTCTGTGCGTACGTAAGCTTTACAGCGATGGCTTCTGGGATCCAAGACACTCTTATAGACAAACACTTGTGTTCTAATGCGGCTGGCTGATTGCAAACAAACCTTCATTGATTTCGTAAAGCGAATTATTACACCCTGTGATTCTTCACTACCCCTACATTTGCATTTCTGTTCTCGACAGGTGGTTTCTTACCAAGGCCACTCACAATTTTCTCTTTAAATTCTCCTTTCTCTTGCAAATGCAACAATGGTATGCTTGTGCTTTTGCATCTTCAGACTTGAGATTCCTACCTGAGCATAAAATAATGTTCATATAGGTTTTTACACTGCGTAGATGTGTGTTGATGGGTTATCAAACTGGGGTCCTGAAACCCCTAGGGGGCTGCAAAGGAGTGCTTTTAGAGATATAAAATATAGAATATATAGAGTATAGAAGTAACAAAGAAACCCCTTTCAAAGTTAATGTGTTTGACATGTTATTTAATCCGTTTAATGCAATACCGAATTTGATATTTTTAGTGTTTCATTCTTCTCTCTAAAAACTGGTTAGAGATTAATCTGTTATTTTATTGACAGCTTTAGGTTTTAACGGTAAGGTATGAAAACAGTATTTTATTTCATTATTTTAATTATTTATTTTTAGGTATCTTATATTACTCGAATAGTTAAACGATACTCATAATTGTCGCGATCATGTCCTTTTTAATTGTCATCATGTCCAGTTTTCATTCGTTTGTTACCGTGGTTTCTAATTAGTTTTGCACCTGTTCCTTGTTTCGTTGATTATTCTTTGTGTATGAGGCTGTTTACATAACACCATTTTCTACTAAAAACAGCAAACAGCAAAGCGTTTTGGCCGTCCATTTACACGACAACACCATTTTGGGGGCCTGAAAATGCAAACTTTTGAAAATAGGTTTGAAAGTTTTTGAAAGCAATACCTTTAACGTCTCCGTGTAACCTACAAAAACGTAAATTTGTGAAAACAGCGATGTCATGCGCATGCGTATTATGTGTTCAGTCTATAGACGGGTTTCTGTGTAACGTCATCACAGAGATGCGTGCGCAACTAGGGGGCAGAAAGCAACACTCTTTACGGCATTGTCTATGGGCATATCTAGCAGAAACCGAGATGACACGGAGCTGTTGTGCTGTAAACTGCACTAACCGCCAAAAAGATGGATTTAAAATGTTCAATATTCCGAGGGGATCACATGCCTTTGCTAAAAACAGAATGAGATTATGTTATTATATATTAAATTAATATATAACATATCATATTAATTATTAATAAATTATATTAATATATTACTATATTATATTATATATCATATATATTATATTATTAGGCCTATATATAAGGATATTATTATATATAAGTGTATATATCAGGCCATATGATAGCTGGCCACTTGGATATATCTGTGATCTATTCGTGGCCTGAAATAGCGTAGGGATCTGGTAATGTCTCACCATTACTGAGAGTTAACTTCTTAATATAATCGAGTCCGCACTACCTAGGCTTCCAAAGTAATTGACCCTTCGCAAACAGTTTGATTGACAGGCGATCTAACCAATCATAACCCCGAATCCGCCATCTTATCCGACAAAGCAGTCAGGGGAGTTAGTAGATTAAAAAATTGTGCATACTCACGTCTTTCTGTTTCTTTCTTGTCATCCAACAAAACCAGGTAAGTTCCTAAATTCCTAGGGTATGTCAGGTTTTTATGATTAGCAAACTTAGTTGGACAATTTTATTCAGAACTGATGACTAACGTTATAACTTAGCCTATTAGTCAACTGTTGTTAGCTAACGTTTTACATAATGTTATATTAATATGCAAATGAAACACAAACAAACAGATCCAACTCTGAAATGGCAGTTTATTATTGAGTCAGCAAGAATTTACAAACAATGCAAAATCTACGTTAATTACAATGGTTGATTAACGTTACAATCTTCTACAGGTGTTATGCCGAGTCCTGCATAACGTTACATGCCAAGAATTGCATGCAGCGCCAAGTACTGTTTAAAAACGATACAATATTCTCTGTGGGGTTTATTAATGGTGATAAATAATTCGGCAGAACAGATGTAGTAGGCCAGCTGCAGAGATTTGCATCCACCTCTTTTCTCAGCATTAATGACTGTTACCTCCCGTAAGCAGAACTTCGGCTTTACACCTGTTAGCGATTTTGCCCCCTGAATGCGCACGCATCCAGTATTGTTTGTATACAAGAAACCAGTCTATTTGTGTGTATTGTTTCTTTACAAAGTGACATCACATGAATAATACAGCGTTTTTAGTCATTTTTTCGCAGATAAATTAAGTAGTTGTTAGTACATGGAAAACTCATTGGAAATTTTTTTCCATTTTTAGTACGTCGTTGTGTAAACGTACCCTAAATAAGCCCTCAGTTCTTATTATTCTTTGTTTTGTGTCTTTAATGCTAAATGTGTAGTGTGTTACAAATTCTTGGTGTTCATTAAAGTCTCTGTATTTCACTTTAATTTTGTTCAAATTAAAAAAAGCCACGCCTCCTCCAAAACACTTGAACGTGCGCATGCATCACACACACACACAGCTGCTCTCGCAAAGCGTCACTAGAGGCGGCGTTAAAGTACCTCATGTCTCAAAGCACACAATGTTACAATAATAATGAACATAAACATCTTAGAGAGCTTGTACCTGACTGCTGCAGATTAATTTCGGTGTTGATTCTGTTGACATGGATACGCATAACTCAGAGTCTGACTCAACAGCTCCAGTTGGAACGACACGGGTTGCCATCTCTTAATTACAGTAGTTTTGGCATGAACGCAGCATTCTGACTCGGCAGGAACTGTAAAAGGTGGCTACTGTTTGTTTTTGGTGCTACATGACCAACGTAATCTGTATAAACTGCATAGCATGAAATGCGCTGATGATGTATGATGTTTGCGTAAACAGGGTGAGCCAGAAAATGTAAAAACATATGCTGGTAGGACATCGTATTATTTCATTTGGACCGAATAGATTGGACGAACATTTTATGGTCCTACACCTTCCATAGACGATATATATTTATAATATGTCATTACATTTTAGGAAGGGGGTCATGTAGGTTTCATGTTTGATTCGTCCTTGGCATTACCATCATTGTATAGAAAGTAAAAGAGAGAGGATGTTTAATATGCAAGGCTGTTGTCTTTTTGTTTAATAAGAAAAACAAACGCTGTAGCAAAAAGCACAAGTTGTTTGTTACAAACTAATAGATGTAATAATTAATAATGAATTAAGGTGACAGAGTAGAAACACTGAAACAAAAACAGCAAAGCAGCTCTCCATAAGGTCTGGAAATGTTTTCCTTGTTCCACTGGATGTGTAGATATGTGTTTGTGTATGAAAATGTGTATTTGAGTGGATGAAATGGAGACAGACTAAGCGAGACAGGCATTGTCATCTACGCAGTAGTGGTAATGTGATATATACCAGATGCTGTGCAAAGTGTTAGTGCAACAGAAACTGTCATCTAATATATGGGTTAGTAGCAAAACCACAGGCTGCCTCTCCTGCAAAGAAGATGGCATTGTTGCAGAATATATTGGGACTGAAAATCAGTGTCATTTCCTAGGAGATCAGTATATTAAAGATCTAGGATTACTGGCTTTTAACAGCTACTCACAATTAAGTAATATCACACACTTTACATTGAGTAATTTACATTCAGACAAAACGTGAGCAGTTAGTTTGTATACTTTATCTGCCAACAAGAATAGTAGCATCAATCTTTGTGTGCTGCCAAGTAAAGCACGGACTGGAACACAGTATGTAAGTGGACTGGAGTGACAGCTGCGTTCTGTAATCACCTCCGGGTTTTATGCATTTCCTGACAGACTCTCTATCTCTCTCTGTCTCCCCATTACTTTGCTTTGACATTACACTGAGTAACATGGGCTACAGCTTCTGTTTATTCACTGTCTTCTCCATTACTGCCACGTCTCTGGAGATTCAAACCCTTCCACTAGCTGAGTAGAAGAGCCATGAGATTGATGTCTGTCTGATGGCAAATAATCAGATATCCTAAAATCAAGGAGATGTTTGCCACAGGCACTGATATTGATAAGTGTTGTGTTGTGTCCTCTCACGCCTCTTCATTACTCAAAATCCAGTGCTCTGTTCTCTGGAAAAGGTTAAAGGCGGCTGCTAATTATTAATGTAAATGTGTTTTTCATACAGCCCATGAAATATTCATGTTTTTGCACACCAGGCATCAGTTTGCACTGTAGCTTATGCGCAGTTTCAGTTGTGCGATCGTGTGTATGGAGGGACAGACTTCTATTGTAACAATGGTGGAAATAAAATCTGCTTTATTTCCCAGATGCCTAAAGCAGATTTAGATTTTTAAAGTGCCGTGTATAGACTAGATAATTCTTTTAATGGTCTCTAAAAGGATCACATGCTTTAACAATGCCATGGTGAATTTATCTGAGGTGTATCCAATGGGGTAAAATCTTTTATTGATTATAGACAGCAATTTCCCCCCACCTGCTTAAAACATTCTGGAATCGCTCTGCTCTACGTCCTCTTTGGGTTTCACATTTCCCGCTCTGAGTTTGCGCATAATATTAGAGAATGACCGATATTGCTAATACAGGTTATTTTTATACTTCTATAAGTATACCGTAATCCATAGGCAGAACCAATTTTAAATTATTCTGATTTTCACACATTAAGAACTATGAAATTTAATGTGTTTAAATATTTAAAAAGTGTTTAAAATTAAATAAATATTACCAGAAATAATATTTCTGATTTACACTAATAACTATTAATTTTTTAATATATTTTTAAAAAATAAAATAAATAACTTTAAATCATAAAAATAATAATAATAATTATTATTATTATAAAGTTGGCTTGAAAAAGCCAACTTACTGATCTACTACTTAAGCTTATTAATTATTAGTGGTGTTTGCCAAAGGCCAAATCACAAGTCTGTGATTTATGTTCTGGTTCTGAAATATGGCTTATTAATGATGTTAAATGGTTACTTTGGTTTCTTATTTCTAAATGCATCTCCTCCTAGAGCTTTCAAGCTAGAACCACCAAACTCATCTCAGACCTTCAGACAGTTCTGACTTGGGTTGCTATCTCTATTTTTTTTTTTTACTGATCCAACTTTAGTTTTCCTAAAAATGACCATCAAACTTGGAAAAATCTCAATTAAGCTGCGATTCAATGTACTATTTCTAAGCCATTGAGACTCATTTAAACTCAAACTCATTTAATCTATCCATCTATCTATCTATCTATCTATCTATCTATCTATCTATCCTTCAAACTTTCTGGCTAGGCTTTTTCAAGCTAACTTCAAAGTTTGTCTACAAACTTTTCAATCTAGTTATTATTATTAATCAAATTATTGGTCTGTCGCTCAAAAAATGAACTTTCACTGTTCTACATGAACTTAATTTAACTGAGTTGTTTCTACTAAAAATGCGTATCGTCAGCTTTACTAGTGTTTGTTCAAGTGTTCCTGAGTGAAATGCACAAATTAATGTTGACATAACTAACTGGGCAGTGGATCCATAGTTCCCAGCATGCTTTGCAAGTGATTAAGAGAGTAAATTTACGGATTAAAGTGTTATTTGATGTGTTTTTCAGTTAAGGGAAATGTTAGTTTATGTTAGTGTTTAATGTTCAGTTATGTATCCATGTTTATAGGAGGGAATTCCTTCTCTCAATTCAATTGAGTTTGTTCAATATTATTTTTTTTGAGTGCATTTTGTAGTGCAGATAGTTAATGTAAGGTAAATTAATTCAATAAATGTGTTCACCTTACTTTATAAACATAACATTATTAAGTAAACTGCATATATAAATACTATGTAACAGTGACAAATGGTTTGTATTTACTCAAAGAAATTTGGTCAGCTGGACTTGAATTTCTTTTGTTCATACAACTAAATTGTTATTTGTACAAATGACTCAATATAGTTTTGTGGAACCTCTTGACACTGCTCTTTTAAGTAAATCCAATGATTAATTAATCAATTTATGTGTTTGTATTGGTTTATTTTTTCCATAAAAATAGTCAAAATTAAACAACTTCGCTCCTCTTCCACACTGCTCACATACTCTGTAACTGTGGCCTATTCAATACACGTTTTTTGCAGTTCGTCTTTTGGGAATGCTTGAAGAATGAAAGATTCCTTCTCTCTGTTTCTGCTCTCTACCTTGCTTCTCATTAAGTCTCTCAACTGCAAATGCTGACATCCCACTGAACAAATGAGCTCAGTAGAAGAGCACTGATGTCAGACAGCTCTCTCCTTCTATCTCAACCTGTCAGAGCGAGAGAGCAAAGGAAGTAGATCAGAGCCACCGACTGAGACGAAAACACTCGCACCCACTGTCAGCGGACTCATGTTATCTGTACGTGCAACTGCTTTGTCGTTCGCACATCATCTCGACGTTACTGGCTTGCCGCTTGTCCTCTGCGTATTTTTGGGTGAATGGAACAAGTCTAAAACACAATGTTCCAGGGATCGTGCAAAAGATACATCTCCGAAATATCAGCTACAGATCACTGATCATACAAATAGGCTGCCAGATGGTCTATAATACGTAGTTTCCTGGTGTGCGCGTTCTCGGTCTCTCACAGAATATGCGTGATTTATTATTGTTGTAAATATGAAGAATGATGCCAATTAAGATGTCATAGAAATCTTCATACTTTGAGATAATTCTTCAACTGACAAGACAGGTTCGACATTTAGTGAAGTCAAAAACTGAAGAAAGTGAAGAGATCAAGAAAGCCAGAATAATATGAAGTGCCATACTTAACCAAATCCCACCCAACAAAATCCTTTCATGAAAATGGAAAAACAAAAATAAAGACCTTTTTTTTTTTAATAAAGCATTCAAGGGTCATCATCACCCCCTGCCATAGCATGCTAAATTTTAATACTTCAAAAACATGTTTTTAATTGGCCATTTAGCAACTGGAAGTGGCTAAAGCAGGGTGCCATTGGAGGGAAGATGATAGGTACAAAAGAAAAGCAAGAATTCATTAAACACATTTCATCTTTCCCTTGCATGTCCTGCACACACAATTTTAATGAGCTCCTCTCATTAGCTGCTTCTTGGTTAAAGCGCTTAGACTTTGCCCAGACATTCACACACTGTTCTTCTTGTTAAGTTTTCAAATAGAGCAGCGGTTTTCAAACTGTGGGTCACGACCCATTTGCGAATTGCAAAGTGGGAAAAGGTGGGTCACTTGGCTGCAGCTAAATTTACATTTCAGAGCCCATCCACACATTGACGTGTTTAGCTGTATACGTAAAAAATTTGTATCTTATTGGCGTTTCGTTCAGATGGATCTGACATTTTGGGAGCCTGAAACTGCTATTTTTTTAAAACCGGGTGCCAGAGTGGATATAACTGAAAACGACATCCTTGCATTTTCATGTGTACAGCCAATCCGTATATTTTGTGAAACGATGATGTCATCACCCCACGTCTCGACCCTAGTCAGACATCGGTACGTCACGTAACAGCAACAATAACACAATGGTGGACTACATGTTTAGTCTAGGGCTGCACGGTATACCAATAATAAATAGAAATCGCAAAGGCTGCAATTCAATTATATAAATATATGAAGCATGCGTCAATTGATCGCTTAATGTTTTTGCGAAAACTCTATTTTTTTCTGTGAAATCACAAAACAAAATGCACACAAACGTCTTAATGAGTGGGGAAAAAAAACTATACGAGAACCTTTTACACAAAAATTCTACCACCAGACCACTAGGAAATTCAAAAACCAATTGCGGATCTACGTATTTATTCACTAATGTGAAGAATCTCGGTAGTAACAATATATAGTATTACAGTTGTACTATTGAAATACATTGAATTTCTGGACATCATTTCTACAATTCTACATATCTGAAATAGCATTAGTTTTATCAGTTTTAACTACAACACAGAAGTTTCTCATAATTTCTTTTCGTCTCTTCTCTTCAGTCTGTTCAAATTCCGTTTGTGCAGTTCAGTTTATTCTTTGCACATCTTTTAGCTCATTTCATCCTACTTCAAGTGAAGTGCCATATGTGTGTTTTTTCATGTGCTAAAGTGAGCACACTTGTCAGATGATGAAAAAGCAGTTATTGTAGGAGTGACTGTTGTTTAAAATGTAAATGCAGGAATTCATTAGGATGCCAAGCTGGGAGCTGTCGTGTTTTGAACAGGTTGGCTGTGCAGTGCACACTGAAGCCTTTGTTTGATGCCAGAGGTGATATTAATGAGCCTGTCACATGGCAAACAGTAATTATGCTTACAGGAAGAGATTTTGGCAGGTAGTGAGGGACTGGGGACTGTTTTATACCAATTTTCCAGTTCCTTTCTATCTTGACAGGATTAGACTGAGGATTGTGGTGGACAGTGTTAGGTTTGGTCTCTGAGGTTCAAAATATAGTTTCCTGTCAGCTCTGATTTACTGTAAACCCCTGCGATTCCTGTGACACTGTATGTTGAAGGGATGGGCAGATGTGTAAGGCTATGGAGTGCATCAGCTGGGTTTCTCATTCATTTTAAACAGGGAAAAAACTAACAGGCATACCATAAGCTCTAAGATTGTGAAGTGGTTATATTATTTTCTGTAGCCACAAGTCAGTGTGATTCACTAGTGCTATTTATACAATACTGTTATGTTTGAATAGATTTTAAAATATAATTTATTCTGTGATGGCCAAGCTAAATTTTCAGCAGCCATTACTCCAGTCTTCAGTCTCGCATGACCCTTCAGAAATTATTCTAATATGCTTATATTCTTTTTATTATCATCAAAGTTCAAAAGAATATAATTTATTTGAAATTGATTTTTTTGGAACATTATAAATGACTTTACTGTCACTTTCTTACTGACTCCAGACTTTTTAACTGTATTGTATATATCAGAATATTTTGCAATAAACTTTGCCTATAATCTATAACAAGTCCTTCATTCAAATAAAAAAAAACCTCTCGTTTTAAACTTTCCAAACTTTTTTGTCACATTTTGTCTTATTAGAATTAGCTTTGTTCATGTGTATTTCTTGATGATTTTCATGCTGAAAAAAGAAGTTAATCCCTGCGTCCAAAATCACATACTCACTTAAAAAAGCATGTTCAATATAGTATGAATGTGGGTAGTATGAATGAAACTTGGACGTACTGTATCTGCCCTGTTGTTATTGTCACATGACCTACCAGCGTCAGTTGCGTCGCTTCACTCCATTCACAAATCCTCTCCCGTGGCCTCATGGGATAGTAAAGTGTCCATCGAATACACACTTCAGAATCTCACCGGAACTATTAGGTCATCCGGGGGGGTTTGCGTCTACTGTTTTTCGAATACTATGTATTAGGACTTACTACACTTTTGGCATACTGTTTTTCACATACTATATAGTATAGAAGTATTAGATTTTGGATACATCAAATCTCTGTGCCTTATTTTCACTTTTTAAGCTCGGTCAACAAGTACAGTCTATCATAGTCTCATGCTGTGAACATCTGAGGTCCCAAATAGAGGTGAAGGATATTTCCTGAAATAATGTTTTCTTAGCCACAGATAGTATAGAACTCCTCTCCCCTTTCATTTCATGCTGACCTGAGAGAGTTTGGCTATTGTTATATTATAGACATTTATTTCACACCTCCTGTGTTCAGTCACTCTCACTAGGGTTCATTTGCTTCTATAGTTGCACAATGTCACCCTGGTTACCTAGTTCCCCTGGCAACCACTTATGGCATATCCACATAGTTTTGGCCTTATATTACATGTTGGTGGAATAATAACGGTCACGCTTTAGTTTAAGGTCCATTTCTCACTAACTAACTATTAACTATGACTTTTGCCTCAATAAACTCCTAATTACTGCTTATTAATAGTTAGTAAGGTAGTAAGTTTAGATATTGTGTAGGTTTAAGGGATGTAGAAAATTCATGTAGAATAAGGCATTAATATGTGCTTTATTAGTACTAATTAACAGCCAACTGATATGCATGCTAATAAGCAACTAGTTAATAGTGAGAAATGGACCCTAAACTAAAGTGTTACCATAAAAGCAATGTTAAAGCTATGTAGCATCATGGATCTTAAATTGTCCCAATTTTGGATATCACCTTTCATGCAGTGTATACCTGTTTGTGAATGTAAAATGTCTTCAAACTTTGAAAGATCAAAGTGCACGACATGTGGAGTTATACAGAGAGAACCGATTCTGAACTGCCTGAAGTGATTTGTCAATAATTCCAGTCTTCCTGCACACCCTGTGTAAGTTTGCAACCAATTTTCATGCCCGCCTACGGTCTTCATTGAATGCCTGCGAACAGCGTCTACTATGCCCGCCCTCGAACACTGTAATAGTAGCTGAGGCCTGGAAGAGTTGTCGACATGTTGAGAAGATGCTGTTTTCTGCACTGCAAAAGCAAATCCACTTTTCATCCACTTCAAAAGGATGAGGACTCGTGTTGGAGTTGATACGGTAAAACCGATGTTACTGTTCGTATCACTGTGTATCGAGCACTGAGGAAGCCTCCTGAGCTGAAATTCTGATATGGTAACAGGCATTCCTACTCGTGTTGTAACCAGTAGACCAATCACAACAGACTGGGCCATCTGACCAATCAGAGCAGAGGAAGCTCTCAGTAAGGAGGGGTTTAGAGAGACCGAATCCTTTATCAAACCGTTTTAGACACCGTGACAAAAGAGGTGATGCTGCAGTGTATGTTTTGAGAAAATTAAAGACTTTGGATGCATGTAAACCCATTCTAGGAGACACAAAACACAATTAGGAACCTTTAAAATAGCACTTTAAACTAGAAGTGTTTTACAGAACATAAAACAGCTGTATGCAGAGACATTTACTCAGTTTTCTGGACCCTACTATGGTGCATTACCACTATGCTCAGAGGTAATTTAATTCAGGGCTTATTGGAATGTGGCTGCTGATGATTCAGTTAGTGTGGAGGGCTTCAGTCTTCTTATACACTTGCTGTGTACTATTGTCATACAGTGAGCTGTTTTCTGGCCTGTTAGGGGATCTAAATGCCTAGCACTGGGGACAGGATAAAAAATATTTCCCCAAACAATAAGCAAATTCATTCTTTCCTCCCTTGCTTTTCTCCACAGTGTGAATGAATATTTATGAGGTGGCAAGCCTGGAATATAGACTTTTGCATGTTGCCATAATGTTATCCTTGAGCGAGCTGTGTGCTAATGAGCCTGGCTCAATGTCTCAAGCTGCTGTATGTTATGGAATTGCTTTTCAAATTTTCCTTTCTGCCTAGCAAAACTTGAAGTATGGTATTATGTAACATGAGTGGCTCTAAACTCCATCCGTTGGTATTCATTCAAAGTGACGAACAACATGGACACAATATGAACAAAAAAGAGAGAAGAGCAGTGGGAGACACCAGTGAAGCAGAATGTCACTGTTGAGTTGAATTGTAGATCAATTGACAGGAACTGTTTCATAGTCTAATACTTGTTTTTCTGAAGTGCTTGGTTTATTGAATCTCCAATTCAGAAAATCAAGTAAAAATAAAGATTTTAGGAAATATTCTATTTCAAGTAATGTTTTGGAACTTCAGTTGAATTGGCTGCATTTCACAGGTAGTTTATTTGGAATGGCAGAAACAAGTATTTCATTAATTGCAATTCATTGAGAATCATTAGCGTTATCAGAAGGATGTGCTCTGCCACTTTAGTCAATAAAATGTAGGTTAGGTTATGAAATACAATTAAATAGCATTTTTTTCTAGGTCTCAATACACATTAATTATTATCAACATTTCTGGTAATACACCATATGTGTCCGTATTATAACATGTTAATGAGTAATTCATACTGAAAAATGAAATGAATTATTAAAAAGGACTTTTACAACAGTAATATGAATTGTTTGAATTAAATTTAATTCCGCTTCCTTTTATTTCAGTTAAAATAATATAAAAACACTACCATTCAAAGTTGAGCAAGATGTTTTGTTGTTTTAAAGAAATTAATTCTTTTTCAGCAAGGATATATTACATTTTTCAAATGTGACGGTAAAATATTTCTATTTACAATAAATGTTGTTCTTTTGAACTTTCTGTTCATCAAAAACTCATGGTTTCCACAAAATTATGGAAAAACTTTTTTTAACATTGGTAATAATAATAATATTTTAATGATTTCTGAAGAATCATGTGACACTAAAGACTGGAGTAATGATGCTGAAAACTCAGCTTTGTCATCACATGAATAAATATCATTTTAAAATAAGAAAACATTTATTTTAAGTTGTAATAATATTCCACGATATTACGGTTTTTATTATATTTTTGATCAAGTAAATGTTCCCAAAAGCATAAGAAATAACTTTCATGAATATTAAATCAGGTACTGTTGGTATGTGGACGGACACTTTCATTTTAATCCTGACAGATGCACCTCCATTCACACCGTGATTTCTATGAGGAAGGGACAACCGAAAAAAACTATATTATAATCATTTAGGCAATGAAACTAGCAAATTAAAAACTTGGTTTTCAGCTTAGTCTCCCCTCAGTTTTGCTTTTCGGTTCTATCCAAGAATTTTAATTTAGGTGCATCGCCGATTTAAACAGTAAGCAGATTGTTGCCATGCTTTCAATACGTTCCACTTTTTCCATCTTTAACATTTTCCTGTGTCCATGGTGTGAAGTGGTACTTTCAAAAGCATGTGAAGCTCTGGGCATTTTGCTAGAACTCACCTCTGTCATTTATTACAGTCTTGAGACTTATTTCTCCATGTGTGAATGGCAGCCTGTGCGGTGGCCCCTGCGCTGCCCAGTGAGAGCTAAGTGCTGCCATGTCTTCACTTGTTCATTAAACTTCTGAAGCTCCTTCTATAAATCTCTCTGCTCGAGCATTTTATGATGAACTGCAGTCCACGGCTATAGCAGTTTGTCTCTGACTGTGTTTTATGGCTCATTGTGATGGCTGGAGAATCGCGAACTCTATTGACCGAATCTTACACAGCATTTCATTAAGCGTCATTGCTGGTGAAATTCACTGCCTTTGTGAAGAACGAGTAGTCCTTCCTCTTATTTATTGTACTGTGTGGTAAAATTAATAATTCTTGCAACTTTGGAGCTTCTGTCATTATTTACTCACCCTCATGTTGTTCAAACTTGCATTACTTTCTCTCTTTCATATAAATTTTAATGAATATACTGGAGCTTTCGGGCTTCAAAAAGGTTGCCATATGACTTATTTCAAGTATTTTGAAACCATTCAATAGCTTTGTGTAATTAATAGACCAAAATTGTCTGCTGTAAATAAAATGCAAAAGGCTATGCTTGGAATAATGTGAATAAATTCATATAGTATTCAAATACAATATGGTAAGATAGATAAGCTACAGCCTAGTTGAAATGGTTTTCTGTCTTTCATTTTATCTCAAAATGATGGATGTCGTTTTAAAAATATCGAAATTAGCAAAAATAAGTTAATTCGGCCTCTTATTTGCATGAGGTAAACATGAAGCTGCTTGATTTATATTTTTAATGTATATAATTGTATATAATACATTTTAAAATTGTATTGCCGTAACGTCCCATTTCAAATATTTCGTGCTTTTTCCTCCTTTCGCTGAGGTGGAGCGGTGAAGAAATATTGTTCAATATTAAAAGTGTACATATTTAAAATATATGCAAATTACAGTGAAACGCAACCGTTAGTGGTCAAAAAGGATTTAAATGGTGAATTTTGAATTGATTTCCTCTTGTAAACTGTGAATTCGCACAGCAATTAAATTATTACACAACCTTGGTGTTTGTCCACAAACAGTAGGTAATTTTGCCGGGGATTTTTACGCTGATGGTGGGAGAATTTCTGGAACATTCTGGATTCGGATGACAATACCAACTATTCCCTGTAAAAATACCTTGCGTCCTATGAGAAACAATTACTGTCCGAATAGGGCTTAAGTCTTTATTGACTAAAAATGCTGACATCTGCCGTAATTCCAGACGAGATGATTTGTGAATACCAATTTATAATCGCTTCAGCTCCTCGCACAAGAGTGTTATATGGCAATAGAATACTTGCAATAAAGTCATATCGACTACTTTTATTTTGTTGCAATGAAAAGAATGACAGCATCTCCAAAATTACTCCTTTTGTGTTCCGCGGAAGAAAGTCATACAAGTTTGGATCGGCTTGATAAATTTCGATAGATAAGGTCAACCATTCTCTCATTGACACAAGCCTGTGTCATTTAATCACATGAATTGTGTGGGGAAGAGATGGCTGAAAGAGACACTGATGATGGTTTGTGTTTTGAAAATGGTAAATACTTGCCTCATCACCATTATGGCTTATAGTGGTGGGCACAATTGAAACACAGCTGGAGCGCTAGATTTCCTGACTGCTGTCTCAATCAATGCAGTTACGAAACGCTCCCACCGTGACATAGACCGGTGTTTCTTTCTCGTCGAAAGCAAAGGCTGTCACTGTAACACCGAGACCTGTCTTTGTGATGATAATTCTCCAACATCAAGCCGCCTGATTAAAATTGCCTGGAAAACTCTGCAAGAGGCGATTATAATTAGAAGCCCTGTTCATGTTTGCTGGTGGTGGCTGCAGCTCGAGAATAACATTGTTCTCAGATGCCTCCCACTGCCTGTGGGGTGCGAATAAAGATTTGCACTTTCAAGTTCACTGGTTGTTTTTTGTTTTGCACTCTCTGAGGTAAACTAGAATTAACTCATTTATACAAGTTCCCATATAAGCCTGCAATGAAGTCTATCCTATAGAGATGCCCTCAGGAATCTAAATGTCAAACTAATAAAGGTCAAGGATTAGACTGACATGTAGTAAGTGATTCAATCTAATAAGGTTTGTGAATAAAGAACTATGATGTGTAAATTCTTCCACATGGGAATATGGATATTTGGCGACGAAGATTATTGTTGAGTGCCTCTGCAAATTCAGCTTATGTTCTTTTTATTACTAAACGATCTTTGCTGTTTGTGCTTTCTGTCAGAGTGAATAAATCGACTGAATTTAAGTCACTAACTCAAGTTACAAACATTGATGTATTAATCTTGATCCCTAATTCAACCAAGCAAGTTGGAAAAGACTTTTGCTCTCGTTTATCACTGCTTTGCGTAGGCTTAAAAGCGAGCCGTTGTGTATCTTGCGTTTAAAAGGTGAAATTGATGCGTTTTTCTCATTTGTATTTTGCTTTGTTGAATACAAGGAAGAAGAATCTCGAGAACTATAAATGTACTTCCAACCTTTCTCGGTAAGATTGCGCCGCGGAGGGGTCAAAGGAACATGAAATCTGATTGCGTGACTATGTGTCTCTTAAAATTCTCTGCCTTTCACAGCTGCAGCGTCACACTTTATCTGTTCTTAAAGGATAAAATCCTAACTCTAAGTCTGTCAATGGACCCTGGGTTAAACTGTTCTCTCTGGGGGAGATGAAAGAGAAAATGCAGTAGCTGGAACAGATGAAAACCTCCCAAAAGGCTTCAGTTCCTGAAACGGTGATGCCCGAAGTTAGATAAACCTTCAGCAGCACACTGAAAGATACTCAAGACACCTGCAGTGAACAGCAGAAATCAAAGTGCAAGTCTTTATCTTGTAGCATTAGACAACCCATTTCCCACACACTCTCAGACAATAATGGAGGCACAGCTCAATCATCCTTCTTCTACAATAGGAAGTCTATGTTCTCATCTCTTCATTTTCTATCAGACTGGGATTTAATCCTGGTTTTGTAAAGTCTCAGCAACTGTGATTCGAGCCTGTGAATGGATGTGTCCCTGGCTGAATAACAGCATTATGCCATGACTTCTGTTTTCAGGCTTGGCTAATGCGATTGTGATTGAATCTCTTCTCTCAATTCTCGGAAGCTTTGTCTAACTAGGTTGAGCCCAGGTTTAGACCGTAGGTGGGAGAAAACCTTTGCTTGCCTCTGTTGTGCTCTGTAATTTTTGGAGGGATGTTCTTTTCGAGTTGTTTACCCTTTCGGCTTATTCTAGAGAACCGTTTAACCCTCTTTTCATTTAGCACTCAGCAGCGGCAGAGAGTAGATGATGATCAGCGGAGAATTTAGCCTGTTTTGACATAAATGGGCGCGAAGTTACGCACTACTATTTTTTCGTTACACCTGCAATCTTCTGTCCCTGTTTTTCGTGTTCGTGGAGTAAATATATAGACTATAAATTGTGTTTACATGGCTTTTTAAAAATGGCGGGTGCCAGTGTTTCGCATACGTTCGGCCAGTCAACGTACACTTACATCATTTCCTATTGTGCTGGGTTAGGCATTCCCTGAACTAAACTTGTTTCCAGTTCCTGCAGTGTGAACAACATCAAAAAGTACTTCCGCCATTAGTTATAGGAACTATGAAAAGGTTCCTCCGGTGCGAAAGGCCCTAATAAGCTCTTGTTTTACCCGACAGATTTCAATTCTTTTTACATACTTGATAATGGTGATATTTACACTAGCTTACATTTTAAGAGAGAGAACATTAGGTAAATAAAATACTTTAATAAATACATAGCAGCTTTTCAACACAAACCCGTCCTGCATCGGTCCGTCTTGTGCATGTCAAATGAAAACAGTCATAATAAATACATTTCTTATGTTTTTAATGACAATTTCTGAATGTTGTTTACATGTGAAAATACCTATTATGTTATTCATGATTAAGGAGTGCTGTATTTATTAGCATTTCCCACAACTTCTGCTCATGTGCTCATGCATTTGAAGGTTGCTATTAGATCATTGAAAGTAAACGTCATATTATGCAACTACGCATTACTTTACAGAGAGCTTATGACCTACTAGCTACACTCTTCCTTAAAGCTGCAGCCCGTAAGTTTTACCTCTTTGTCGCCATCTCTGTTCGAAACCTGCAATTGCAGTTATTTACGGAATTATCATCTTGTAGTTGGTTGTGCATGAGCACAAGTAACTTCCGAACAAGTAACATCTCTTCCACTTTTGTTCTGACCAACTTAGAAATAAAGCATTACAATAAACCGTGCTGCCAATGGTGATTAAATCTAACGATCACTTAGCTCCGTACAAATTATTATTATTTTTATACTTTGTTCTCAAATTGTTAATGTTAACAGCATCAGCATTGCATGACTATGTGTATTTAGTGTGTATTAGTGTTACCAGTAGATTTCAATTTCTGTAGCCACTCTGCAGTCAGAAGGCTTTTGCTTTTGACTTCGGGTGAATCTACAGTTGTCACTGATGATTGTCATTTGGACCTTTCTGGATTACAAATCACCATCAAAATGATAAGTTTAAATATTGCAGCTTCTGTGAGAAAAGACTGTAAATGATCTGCTACCAACAGCATCCTCACATGCCATACACCCTACTAGCTGGGACTCCTTCTTTCTGTTCACAGACATGCAGGCTTGAATTTCCTAGCTTATACCGCACTTATTAGAAAACATTACTAACCGTTAAAACATAGCTAACCGTTGTGAATTGGGCTAAGGTAAAGAGATAGTTTTGAACACTGGCTGGTTATGTACTTGCTCAAAAATTGATTTTGGATCATTTTTAACAAAAAAAAGTTAGGGTTATATATATATATATATATATATATATAGTGGAAATATATATAGTGAAAGATATATAGTGGGAAAATAAAGTCACTCTTCAACATGTCAAAATAAAAAAAAAATAGGGTGTCTGTCAACCTAAGATGGTTTTTACTCATTGTTACAGGAATGCTTATTCAAAAAAAAGGAAAAAAAAGAAAGATAATTAGCAATTTATTGTATTGAATAATATAATGTAGATGAGCTGGTGCTTATATCTTGTATAATTATCTGGAACAGGATCTGTGTATCTTTATCAGCCGGTCTCATCAACATATACAAGGGTGTGACTTTTACTCTTTTTTTCTTTTTTGTAAATATGTTAGTATAACTGTAAGCTTTCATCTATTTTAAGACAAAACACACTAGACATTCTCTGTTCAGACATGAGCCAATTAATCGTATCCTAGCAACAGCAGTCAATATGTTTCTTAGCAACAACATTTTGTGATATGCAAAATTGCGTTTAAAGAGGCTGGGACAAATCAGTCAAATTACATGTCCCATTATAATATGCCATTTTATTCTGATGTTCATATGCCGATGATGGCTGTTTTTTAAAATGACCAGCATTGGTTATTAAACTTGATATAAGTTTCACTTTGAACTACGAGATATTGCGCAAGTACTATGCACTTCTCTGGTTTTGCCATGCATATTATATTTAATGCTCGCTTTCCAAAGAACAAAAAAGATTAGTTGTCAGCGCTTCCATTTTATTTATTTATTTGTTACCAAAGGTGACATTTATTCTCTGTGGAAAACCTCCAATTGTAAGATCACAAATCCTCACAACCTCCTCCTCAGCTCCTGATGGTATTTTCATTTTTATTTACATTGTTTATTTTTTGGAAAACCTGTCTTTGTGCATCACCTATAATGCTCTTTTCGACTGTATAGGTCTTGGCTTGAGTGCAGGTGTCTCGGGATGCTTTAGTCCAGTATGTCACTCATTGTTATTCAGTAATTCACCTTATCAGTCACGCTTTCAGAAGTGCCTAGAGCATATTTTACAGAAGGGTGACAGACCATTTGTACATTTGTGTTGGGTGTATGTGTTGCTGGAGCCATAATAGAGAAGAATGAATATTTCATGACAACCCATATCCTTATGCACTCATGCAGTCTGGGCACCAACTCATTAGATTCGCTCCAAGCATGTTGTTGTCCTGAGAGTTCAAATGCATTTATAGCTCATTAAAGTCCTGCCACGGTTCTATAGAGTTTTGATTTGTATAGATATCTTCAGGTTATTTGTTTTAAGTCTTGATTTACGTCTGACGTCATCATTGCTCTCGTTTGGTTAAAGCATTTTGCGGGATTGAAAAGTTATTTGTTTTGCCAGTTATGTTGAGAAATCATGTTTATTTTGGCATGGACAGTAAGCCCTGCCTCCATGCTTGCTGATGTGTGTTAAGGCCTTTGTTGGCACTAAAACGCACTGCAGAGCCACTGACCTGGCATACCGTTAGCATAAATCATTCTGATCCTTCCCAACCGCCATCGTCACCACCTGGATGCTTCTTGTTCAGGCAGGTGAGCATGACAAACACTAGCATCCATCCTCCATTTAGAAAAGAACCTTCATCACCACACAACCAGGGCCAGAAGAAGTTTTTATACAAAGTTTTATGCAGCTTCACCATAAAACAATACTTGGAGTGCACAATATTAAATTAATAAAAAGCTACAAAGGCCTCGTTTAGACTGTCATTCCAAATCCGATTTTTGTGCATATCCGATTGAAATCCTGTCAGATTTAGCAAGTGTGAACAGCAAAAAATCACATGAAATGCGTTTTTGCTAAAATGTTTTACAAATCCGTTTCGAGTTACATTAATATGTGGTTTGAAATCCTATTCAAATCACATTTCTGGAAATCCATTTCAGTCTGACTGCTTTGATCAGATTTTGCGTGACTTGTGTCACTCTCACGCCAAGTAAAACGTTGTAAAAGGAAGTCGCTGCAGAAACAAGGTCGTGTTATTGCAAAGTGCCGGACAAGCAAAAAAATTACAATATAACGAAGATATGACGGAATAAAGCCACGCATTCCAGCCTCCGACGTTTCTGCCGCTGCCTCAGAAGACGCAGTACTCCAGCACGGCTACACATTGACATGTTGTAAACAAGACATTGGAAACCCCTCCATGTTACGGGTGTTGTGGGGTAAGATGAGCCAGTGGGGGTAAGTTGACCCACCCCCTGTATCTTGGCAACTGTACACTTTTATTGTCATGCGACCATATATTTTGGGACCACCCATCATTTCTGCCAGGCTGTGAAAAGGAGAAGCACATGGGACGAGTGGAAGGCTCCCATTTACATTTTCTTGCCAAAGTAAAATTTTAGCATAGCAGATGTAATAGCTGTTACATCAAAGCAAATCTCTCCAGGTCTAAAAATATTTATGATGCACATTGGTGATTTAGCAACTTATAACATAATGCATTTCATTTAGCTAAATATTAGGCTGAATTGGTAAGCTAGCTATTTTTTTCCAAAATGGCAGCAATGGGAAGTTGAAGTTAAGTTAAATCTCTGAAAGTATAAACTGGTATAAGTATAATGTAATATTACACAACTGGTTTATATGTTTTTTCTTTCCTTTTTTTTTGCAAGTTTATTTGATAGGAACAGTGTACAAGTACACCAACTCCTTCTCTGATACAAATTAGATGCTTAATAATATATATCTTTCCACCTGTAGTCCCTAATGGCCTAACATGGCCGATGTTGCAAAAAAACTACTCTTTTTATTAGTTTCAGTGACATTTATTTATTCATTCTAATTTAGTATACTAAACAATCAAACTCTCTGTTTAGTCTGGTTTTGGGAAGGTTACAACTTTGATGCTCAACTAAAATGCAAACAATTAAAGATATTGAAAACTTCAACTTCAACCTGGGGTAAATTGAACCACAGGAACACTTTTTTAATAGAAGTCATATATTTTTAGAACTCTTTGTCATAGATGTATTCTGGTCATTTAAAATGATAGGAAACACCGTGAAATGGCTTTAGGTACTTTCATTGTACTTCTGCCTGATTTTCTCTTATCTTGAGAAGGGTCGTTTTGTTCCCCAAATGGTTCAGCGGAAATCCTCGCCCTGCAGCCAATTTCATTGGCTGAGGCTACAGTGACGGGTAGGTTTACTGTGATTGACATGACCAATGAAATGTTTAAAATCAGCTTCAGGGCAGGATTTCCGCTGAACTGGTTTGGGGGGAAAAAATCATGCTCTTGAGAAACACTCAAAAATGGCTTATCTTACCCCACTCTCCCCGCTTTCTACCAACGTAACATCATTGCCATAGAAACCAATGCAGATTTTCCAGAAAATGAAAGAACAGCTTGAGACACACAATCAGATCTGAACAGTTACACAATGTACAGTTAATAATTTTAGATCAGATTCCAATCGGATACACAAATAATTGGATTTGGGGCTGACAGTCTGAACATAGCCAAAGTGAATTTAGGCATCACAACATTGTACATTGTGCACAAGTGTATAGTATGAAAAATAAATATTTGCTAAAGCTACATTTAACAATTTTATTATTTATTTATTAAAGATATTTTTTAGAATGTTTTCATTGTTTTTATTCATTTTATGATAGTCAGTGTGATCCAAAACAGCATACTTTTTCCTCAAAAAATGAAGTTAAGTATTTTATGGAATTTAATCTCTAAGTGAACTATCCCTTTAAATCATAGATCAACCCTCCAATCTTTTCATTTGAATACATTTTATCTACTAGGCTACACAGCCCACCATTTCACCCCTCTCCTTCACTCACATACTTTGTTTTCTTGGACTGATGGAGTACTATAGGCTGTCAGTGCTCCCAGTCTCCTTTATTACTCCTTCTGTTATGGTTTTTTTATACACAGTCATCCTAAGTCTGCATGGCAATGCAGCATAATTTATGAGATACCTTACAGAGGCCAGCACTGCAGTCCAATCTTACTTCCTTGCCAATGCAGCCTTCCCATTTGGATATTCTATTGCGATCCGTGAAGGCCAGGGTTGGTTAAACCGCTGACCATGACAATCATTTTGCAAATCAAAGCAAAATCTCAGTGCCAATGGACAATGACTGAGCAAGCAAGAGATTAGATGTTTACTCATATTTTTTTTTTACAATGCCCATGATTTGAGTCCTGGCTGCAGCACAAGAAAGTTTTTTTGCCATCTCGACAATATCAACGATCAAGAATATATGAGGAAATTGCAAAAAAAGATGAGACATATGTGGTTAAAAGGTCGTAAAACTGTAAACTAAGACTCCGCAGTGGCTACTGGGAGTGTTTGACAGAATCCATGTGTTTATATGTACAATAATAAAGCTTAAAGTTCAGCACTAAAGCGGCTTCAGGACCATAGTCTTTAACATCTTCAAAGTCTGTTTCTTCCAATACAACACCCTTGTGAGACATTATGCCTCTATTGTGTAAAACAGACCCTGAGTGTTTGGGGAAGCGGTCAAAATGTCACCGGATCAATGAGTGTTGGCTCCTCTAATGTCCAACACCATTACGAGCTTTCAGAAATTAACTTGCCCTAAGCTTTTACCTACATGAGCAGCATCTTGTTTATCTCCTTTCTTTGAGCTCTGTTCTTCCCCTGAGACCCTCTGGATCATGTTTTGCTTGAAGCTTGAGCAAAGTTTGCTAGAGTTTTTTAAACAGGACTTCATCAAATATACATGCTTAAGATCATCGAAAAAGTGCTGATGTGCTCTTCTCTCCTTCAATCTCCTCTCTCTGTCTCTTTCTCCCTCATTCACTGCAGGTATATGAACGTGGAACTAATGTTGAGCAGTTTGTGACCCGCTTCCTGTTGAAGGAATCAGCCAATCAGATCCAGTCTCTGCTGAACTCTGTAGAAAGTGCTGTGGATGCCATTGATGAGCAACATTCATCAGTGGGGTGAGAAAGAGCATTATCCATCATGACCCAATGCATGTGTACCAGTTTCATCAACATACATGTCCATTAGGACATCATTCGTCAACAGTTAAGTACATTACATTACTTTAATTGCGGGGTTTAAATGCACAATAATAATAGAGCGGCTTTGGGATCTCACCCCGGGTATGTGATTGAAAGCAATCTATAAATTTGTTTATTGGGCTGCCATCATACATTTGAAAGTGATTTCATATCATTTTAATATTAAGTCGATTTCAGTTAAACACTTTAATCATCTGTATTCCTTATCCTTGTTCTGCCTGTTGTGACCTAGATCCTACCCCAGTAAGACCAGCCCACGCGTCCCAGATAGGCGCTATGAGGCCCCGGTGCCAGATTATCCTCCCAACAACAGAGTCAGTGCAAAGGAGAGCGTGAGGAACATCAACACAGGTGCAGGTGAGGCGATCACTTCTCTATCCAGCTGACTCCATCTGTACACCACTGAAAACCTTTCAAGATAGAACTAAACATGCATTCAGGAGTTATTTGGTATAATATTACTAATATTATAGTGCACTCCGATCACCATATGCAATTTTATGCATCATGAAGTTACTGGAACTTAAGTATGTACTTTTGCAGTAGATGTATTACTAGAATTCAAGTCTGAGATAATCTGAAATAACCCCAATGGCACAACATTTACAAAGCGACTTACTTTTTCCAGAATGAATCCACTTATGTCTCCAAGCATAAGCATAAATGCAGCATCTGTTTATGTGAGCAGAACCAGCTGTGATGAGACTTTTTGAACAAGGTTGCGATGAAATGGTTGGTTCTTGCCTCATACGACTGAGAGTTCTTTTCTAAGAAACCTCTAATTTATTTCTTCATTTACATAAGCTCTCTTCCAACCCCTAGTAAGCTGCCTTGCTGTGTACTACCTATATAGGCAGCTGCCTTCTACTTAGGTAGAAGTGACGGATTTGGAATGGTGAATAGATAATGCCGCAATTCTTTAATGAGCAAAAAAATATACTGTGCAAAAGTCTTAGGCCTCCACCAGCTTTGTTGTATTAGCAATGTTCCAGCCATTTTTTTTTGGTCTTTATTACCATACGAACAGAAAACATGGGAAATATGTATGCAAAATGTAAAAAAAAAAGCATCTTTAAGCAAAAAACAGTATTTAGTGTGACCTCCTGGAGTTCTTCTAGTTTCTCAAAGAAGGAAATCTGAGAAATTCTCATCAGATTTTGAAAGTTTTCTAAAAAGCCTATAAAAGTTTTTTTTTTTTCAGATTCTTTCTGTTTTTTAATACTGCAAAAATATCCCTGTATTTACCTAAAACTTTTGAAGTTTGAATACATAGCACACACAAATATAGGGTAAAACAATCATTTTCTTTTATTACACTGAACTATTTTTATTAATAGATTTTAATATTGAATGAAATATGTTTATTTATTATCATTTCTTTCTTCTTCTCTGCCATCTTTGATGGGGTTTTTTCACTGAGCCTGTCACAATGACTTTCCTTCACTTTGAATACTTGTGAAGCATACATGTGAATTTGGCCAACAAAAGGTACAGTATCATAGAAGGCAGCATAATTAAATTGCCTCCCTTTTGTACCTCACCTATGATACCTTAAAATGCATAAAAATACTAAACTACTATGGTATCAATCAGTGAGTCACAAGAAAATGTAGACACAGTGGAAATCTTTATTGAGACATGGTGGCTGTTCCTCAGCCAGGGTCTGTGAGAGGAAAAAACTGACTTAAGCAATATTAGAACGTTAGAACAATTGGCACATAGATTAGAGGCGGCATTTTAGCCACACTTTCAATGCTTTTTTCTTTAGCAGAGGTTTACTCGAGGACTTGTTTAATGGTCTATTTGGTCCGTTGCTTTATTGCTTCTATTCATCAATGGGTTTGTTTTTCCAAACATTGCATAAATCAATTCGGTAAGGATCTTGTTTTGTGGTGCGAACTTGGTGGCCAACTACATTATCACACAAAACATCCGCATTTACCATTTCTCATGGCGTCTAATTGCCGAAAGCAAAGTTAAAGTCTGTCAAAGATGTGGTTCGCAGGCTCTCCCGTGGGCTTTCTGTATCAACATACTCCACATTTCCATTACTGATGAGATTTGGGACTGAGCTCCAGTGAGTTGGTTATAAAACCGCTCTAAAGAGACACTAAAACAACACAAAGCCTTTCGTGTGCCAAGTCAGCACATACCACACGCTCACGACACTCCCGTTTGCATGATGCAATTGAAGAAATGTGTGAGTTTTTAATGAGGAGAGGGTGGAAAAAAAAGGTCTTCCTCAAAGCGTTCCTGAGCTTCAGTCAGAAGAAGGAGTTAGAGGGCGCCTGGAGATATGGTAACAAATTAATTCTAGTGTTTTTCTTTCTTTCTGAGTCACAGAGAAAGGCAATATATGATTCTTTTTGAAATGCCCATCTCACTTTCCTCTTCCTCTCAGTGCTAATCGAGTAGACATTCAGTCAATTACTTCAAATTAGCCAAGAAATATAGACATTTCTTTTGCTGTGGATTTATCATTCAAACAGAACCAGAGCTTATTTAGAGTAGTGGCTGTCTGATCTTAGTGTGTCTTCATCTCAGCAGGTATGTTTGATGCCATTTGACATTTCAGCACAAAAAGCTTTAAAAGAAACTCACGTTGATGTGCAGACTCCTTATTGACAATAATTCGTGTAGATCTCAATTGTCCTTCACTTTTATTGTAAAGTTGGCCTGTCGAAATGCCAATACTCTTCGAGTGACACCACAGCGCTGAATCGAAGAGGTCTGTTTTATGGGTGGCGTTCAAACTGGCACTAGTTTTAAATTTCCCCTAGACACAGATAAAGCTGACTCGGCTCACAATAAAAGCACCATTCTAGCTGTCAGATCCGGCAGGGAGAGCCATGATTGGAGCGTGCTGTCCAAGCTGTAGTTTATGAGCGCCGGGATGAGAATATTGATCAATACTTCTGCGAGACTTGGCACTTTTTCTCCCATCAGTCAATCACAGGCTTTTCTCAAATTGCTTTCATTTTCACACTCTACTCTCCTCTCTATTTCTGTTCATGTTGCACGAACACTGCAAAAAAAGTAAATGCGCATGTGCGACCTGCGCATATTCTTTTGATGATGACGTTTGCGTACACTGACCCTTACATATGCGTGAAAAGTGAAGTTGGGCTTGAGTCGACTTATATTAATTTAATTACTTAAATATATACTGGGGATGGAGGTGAGAAAAGAATACATAGACTATTACGCACTTCATGCATAAAGCTTGTGATAAATCACCAGCAAAAGTAATGATTATGAATGTTTCGGAAAAAATAGCAAGGAGACATTTTAATTGTATATTAATAAACTAGTGTTTAACGATTAATGATTAAGTTAATGATGCTGACTCGCCATATCCGGAGTATAGTGGACGTGTTTCGAATGATGCATTACTCTTATCTGTATGACCAAAAATGACCAAGTATTTTAAGTCATTTCTGCTGTTATCAGGAAAAAATGCAAGTGATCGTACATGTCTTGCAGTAAGCGTGCTATACTTTAGCTTTCACACCTCGCACAAACAACTGGATACGCGCCTAATAATAACGCACAGTTATCTAGATTAACTTTAGAGCGAGCAGCCATGTAAAGTTGCTATACTTGCATGTTTCAAATGATAAGCCATATTTGAGTTTGTTTACGATTTTTTTTTTTTTTAAATGAGGAAAAAAACATTGGAAAGGGAAAGCTGTGGCTTCATGTGGATGTGGCCTAAGTCTCTTCTCATCGACTAACATTTAGTTCGACTATTAGGGGGCATTACTAATGGATTACTAATATTGAATATTTAATTCTGCATGCTTATTACCCCTATTTTTACATTTAGATTACATTTATATTATTGTGATGCTTAAATTCACTTGATTTTATTTTTTTTTTTTCATAGAATTTTAATATTAGGCTATTGGTTAATGGCCATAACATTAACAATAATTTCACTGAGTTGTTTCTTCAAAGGGTCATTGTAACCTACTTCATTCTTGGCAAGAAACATTTTCCAGTTCCTCCATAGAGACCACATCATACATGTTATTCATTTGACAGCACAAAATTGGGAAGGAGCAGGTGGTCAGGGAAAGGTTTGGGTTCAGCCCAGCTTGGTCCTGACTGGAGTCTGAACTGATGTTCCTTCCAAGTCAGTATGTTGTGGTTGAAGCGACCAAGCTAATTACCATGACAGTCTTCTAAGCAGGAAGAGCATGTGGCAAGACTAGCAGATTATCTTCATCCATAATAAGTGCCTTATGAAGAAATGTCTGTTTTATTACTAAGGCCCAGATGAAATTGTATACTTTATTAGCATTTACTGTGCTGATTTTATGGCAAAATCTGCTTAATTATGTGGAATATTACTATTTTCACTATTCTCACTATGCCTTTAAAATGTTTCAGGTCTGTTTACTTGGTCCTGCTATTGCTATGGCAACAGTTAATGTGTTCCAAAATGTCTCCCCTCCCCATTATGCTGGCCTCATCAACACAAGGGAGGTGTTAGAGCATAATTGGTTTGGCACCTCAAGTGGAGCTGATTTCAAAGGCAGGAAAACCTTTTCCCTCATTAATAGGATCTGTCATTGCATAAAAGAAATAAAGGAAGGGTGAAAATCATGGTAATCGCGCTCCACTTTTGTTTTTATGCGAAACACAATATTCTTACAGTATATACTCTTCCTTCATACCATATCAGGTGGTAAAACCATGGTAGTATGGTTCAGTGCTCAAAAACTCAAAGCAGTTGGCAAAAATGTGGAAACGTCCATTTTAATCTAATGACTTGAGCTTAGTTGTAATGTCTGAATGTTTGATTCACCCTGTCGCATTGCTATGGCAGCCACTCTGAGATGAGGTTTCAGGTGCCTGGAAGAGTAAAACATCATTGAAACTATCTGCAAATTATGCACTGTGGCGTTCTGTCTCTGTCAGGAGCTGTTGAAGTGAGAAAAGAAGGACTTGAGGCACAGATCAACCGACTGGCTGAGCTGATTGGACGTCTGGAGAGCAAGGTAAGAGGTTCGTCTTATAATACTGAGAGGTCAAGTGCTTCCTCCTGGGAAGAGTCTTATAATTCTCAGAGGTCAGAATCCACAGACCCGTGCAGATACAATCCAGTGTATTAAGAAGCAGAAAATAAAAACACGGCTGACAACAAATGGAACGATTTAGCTCAGTTTCTGATAACATAATAATACATAGATTACTGGGATGTTTTGTTTGAGTAGATATTTCGTATTTGTTTCAAATAAAAATATCACATCTAAAGTAACACTATCCAAAACTGTGTATGTTTTAGAGGATGGCAGGTATAGATTGTAAGGGTGTGAAATAAAGGCCAAAAAGTCACATGACGGTGACACTTGCAGTTGTTTTTTTTGAAAATGCAAAAGCCTGATGAGACTTGATTGAATTAAACAGTATGTCATTATCAATAAATATTATAGTATTGTTTGCTTGATGACAGTCTCAAATATACATTACCATTCAGAAAAGTTTAGAATCAGTAAGATTAAAAAAAAACTTTTATTCCTTAAGAATGCATCGATCAAAAGTGACAGTAAAATCATTTTCTATGTTACAATTTCTTTTGAACTTTCTGAGAATCCTGGAAAAATACTGTGTGTATCACAGTTTCCACAAAATCTTATTAAACAGTACAATTGTTTTCAAGGTTGATCATGTTGGCTGCTGAAAATTTAACAATGCCATCACATGAATAAATTGCATTTTAATATATATTTGACCCGTGCTGGCAAAATGAGTCGCAATGAGCAAATTTTCAAAAATTTGTTATTGTTATTTTCACAATCTCTATTAAAAAAAAACCTTCAAAAAATGATATATGATTTGTTGGAACAAATATTTTCGGTCAAATAAATGCAGCCTTGGTGAGCATAAGAGACAACAACAAACAAACAAAAATCTTACTGACCACAAACTTTTGAACGGTCTGTACATAAATACCAAATAGATCTTGAACACGAATTTACATTAGTCTAAAACACAAATAACATTAGTCTAAAAACACAAATTTTGCTTGCTCCCAGAAACCCACTGGTCGATTAGGAAGTAAAACTTAATAGTGTGAAAAGAGTTTTTCTGTGCCTCCTGTAATTTCTGTTACTAATGCACATACATCCACTCATACACACACAAGCACACGCTGATAATTACGCACATAAAGTATTCATATGTAACGGCCTGAGATAAGATTCAGATTGCATTTAGCAAAGCCAGTAATCTTTTCTTCTTATAGTTATTACTTCCATTGCTGAGGGTGGAGAGCAGTGAAGGAGGGCAGGATTGAAACGGTGAACAAAAGAAGCAATTAAACAGACCTGACAACCACAATACGACACTAGTTAATGCCTGCTTTTTCTCTTAGATTTTTTTGCATTCAACACTTATGTAACTTTTCTTTCTTGGTTAACCATCATTTCACCATCTATCTTTCTCTCTGTCATTTTATTATGCGTGTCTGATAGACATTGAGCTCAGTGGACTAATAGAGTCCCCAGTTAATACTGGAGTCTTTGGCAGGCAGGTTCTTATTGCTGGAGCTAAGAATAGCCAAACCAACCCAACTGGTTTATTCTTCTCTCAGTGGAAGGGAGGTTCTGACACATCCTGGCAAGATAGGATGAATGAGAGGATATCTGGGTTGAGCAGCAGAGCCTGCAATGGTACTGGGAGATGTTTTGGCATCGGTCCAAGCACAGATTAACAAGGATACGGTACATGCATATATATGCAGGAAAAGAGCTTAGTTTAAATTAATTAGCGCAATAAATAAATAAGCATAATTTTGTGATATACTGTCATTTGAAAGGTTTTTTTTTATGAAATTGAGACTTTTATTCAGCTAGGAGACTATAAAATGATTAAAAGTGACAGTAAAATTTTCAAAAGCGTCTATTTCGAATAAATATTCAGTTCACGCTCTGTTCTTTCTATTACTCAAAAAATCCTGAGACAAATGTATCCCAGTTTCCACAATAATATTATACTGCAGAATGTTTTCAACATTGATAATGAGAAAGGTTTCTTGAGCAGCAAATCAGCATTTCAGAATGATTTGTGAAGGATCATCTGACACTGAAGACTGAGTAATGATGCTGAAAATTCAGCTGTGCATCATAGTAATTTACTCATAGTATTACTGTTTTTACTGTATTTTTGTCAAATAAATGCAGCCTTGATGAGCATAAGAGACTTTATTTTAAAAACATTTAAAAATGTTACCAAACCCAAACTTTTGACCAGTAGTGTATATATAGTAACACACTAATAAAAAAAAAGGTTCTTTATTGGCATCTATGGCTCCATGAAGAACCTTAAACATACGTTGAACCTTTCAATTGCACAAAAGTTTCTTTATCGTGGAAAAAGTTTCATCGGATTATCGGAAAAACACAAAAATATGGTTCTTTTAAAAAATGTTCCATGAAACATTCTTTGTGGAACCCAAAATGGTTCTTTAATGGCATTGCTGCAAAAAAAAAAACTCCAATTGATTAGAAATAATTGAGTTTGAGTTGACCTAATACTACACCTTCCCGCAGATTTACCCTCAGTGGTGGTCCTTTTTCCAAAAAAGAAAAATTTGACATGAGATTGTCAATACAGTATCATGAGGTAAAGCATCGCAATATTTTGAAATATCTTTTTTCCCATCCACCCCTGCAAGCCATGCAAGCTTTTGCAATCGTCATAGTTTGGCTTGCCTTCAAGGATCTCAAATCAGTGACAATTTTTCCAGTTATCATGTCAAACTGTTCCACTGTGAGATCTACCATAGTTGATCTATACTTGCATTGCTTGCAGCACGACAGGGTCTATGCAGGATTTAGCACATGCTCCTCTAAACATCCATCCTCAGAGCCCTCACTTTAATTGAAATGTCAAACATAGGACTGTACGTCTGTCCTGTCCTGTTCCCTATTCTTGGTGTCACTTTAGCAGATAGGGCAGCCTGACTCTGGTGACCCGCTTTTGGCTCTAGATCAGTCATCAGAGCACTCTTGTTGTCTGCATAATGCGCCCCCACAGCTTTAGGAAACGCATCATTTCTTTTTCCATCCAGTTGTGGCATCCTGATAGCCTCCAATCACTGTGGAGACTAACGCTCATGCCGCTCCTGCAGTCTTCATACTCGACAGCGTGGCGTTGTCATTCTTTCTATTATTTTTGATAGATAACCCGCCGTCGGTTCTCTCAGTGAGAGAGACAGCTGCACGAAATTGTGGCATCATTACTGGCCATTATGTACTCTGCCATTCCGTGATGGAAAAGAATATTCCGCACCATCTCTGTTCACTTCATGTGGACGGACTAACAGGAGATACCAGCGCCTCATTTTATGAAGCACATAATGATTCTTACATTGCGGTGGTGTTAACTTTTAAGAGCCAGGGCTGCTGTGAATTCCTCATAAATTCATAAAGCACCTATATTTGGAATATAGTGAGAATATTTGAAATTGAGCCTATACCGTTCTTGTTCTCAGTATTTTTTTATTTTTTATTATGTGCATTCATCATTGCATCCCAGTGACACTGCTTATAGCCTCTACATGGAGGAAGGGAAATAATACCAGCTTTCTCTCAGTGCCCAGATTCTTGATTACTAAAAACATGTCCTACAACTTTACCTGCCATTATTTAATAAAATAGCAACCTTTCAGAAAAAGTTAGAATGGTAAGTTCTAGGTCTATTTGTAGGAATCAGTTTAAACTATTTGCTTTTAAAGGATTAGTTCACTTTCAAATGAAAATTACCCCAAGCTTTACTCACCCTCAAGCCATCCTAGGTGTATATGACTCTTGTTTCTGATGAACAGAATTGGAGATATATTAATAAATCTCCTGACGCATCCAAGCTTCACGTATCAAGAGGGATCAATGAGTATGAGCTGAAGAAAGTGCTTCCATCCGTCATAAACATACTCCTCACAGCTCCGGACGGTTAATAAAGGCCTTCTGAAGCGAAACGATGCGTTTATGTAAAAAAAATGTTGATATTTAACAAGTAAAATATCTAGCTTCCGCGGAAAACGGATCTGGCGTCATGTCAGTTAAGCTTTTCGGTAAGTTGTATAGGGAAGGACGTAGGATGTAGTGTACGCTTTTTGAACTGCAAGAGTTTTACACTTTCTTCGTACATTGAATACAGAAGGCGGTATGGCGGAAGCTAGATATTTAACTTCATAATATGGATATATATCGCTTCACTTCAGAAGGCCTTTATTAACCCCCCGTAGCCGAGTGGAATGTGTTTATGTTGGATGGATGTGGATGGAGGCACTTTCTTCAGCTCATACAAGTTGGTATCACTTACTGCCATTATAAAGCTTGGGTGCGTCAGGAGATTTATTAATATATCTCTGATTGTGTTCATCAGAAACAAGAAAGTCATATACACCTAGGATGGCTTGAAGGTGAGTAAAGCTTGGGATAATTTTCCTTTGAAATTGAACTAATCTTTTAATGTTTTATTAAAAAATATGCTCACATTCACTCTTATTCGTATGTCTAATATGTCAAAAATGCAAAATGTGAGTAGTTTCCATCACTGGATATTACTATATAGCTGAACATTTCTATCATAAAAGAGTTTTTGAATATTAAATGTTTAGCTAATTGCATCTTACAACACACTTTTTCACTGTTAAAACTAAAGCTTTGCAGTAGAGATCACTCTCATCTTCTGTGAACAGTAAGTCCCGCCTTCTTTGATTTGATTGGCCATCTCAATCATTTTGACATTGACGAATGCTGTTAGATCACTGATGCAGACCAGGTTAAAAATGTCACTTTTAAAAGTTGTTGTCATCCTAACAACAACAAACAGAGCGGTGCATAATGGAGTTCAGCAGAGCAGCATTAAGAATATTAAAGTTTGGGAGGTATAATTTGTCCATTTCTAATTATTGTGGGGGAGGTTCATATTGAAATATACCTCAATACCCTTTCACAGCACTGTCAGATATTCATGAAAACAAAACATTCAAGAAAAATCAGGTAAAATCAAAGTCAGGCGCCTTCCTGAGGGTTTCCATATTTCATCTGCGACAAGTTCCACAACATCACACAGGCAGCAGAGTTCTACTGCACTTGTTTTTTAAACTTTAAGGAATTATGCTTCATTTTCTGTCATATCCCAACTCCATCACACAAATTGCAAAGAAATGTGAGATTTTACAACCAATTAGTAGCTAGAAATACCTGAAAACTAAATGGCTTCTGTATTTAATTCTTATGTGAAATCCAACATGTGTTTTTTGTCAACACTGCTATAGTATATGATTTTCTGACTGTGGTGACAAAAAAGGAGCTGCAAATCAGTTTGAAATCATTGATTCATTAATTAATTTAAGTGAATGCAAGAATTACCTGCAAATATAAAAAATATTTTCACAATAATTTTGACCCACATGGAATAATGTGAAATTACACACATTTGTGAGAAAATGAATGATGATGAACAAATTAATTGTATGGGGCAATTCAAACAGAACACGTTTTTGCGGGTAAAGATGCCGGTCAGTGGAATAAAAAATCTCAAGGTCCAGAAATGCCTTTTTTTTTTTTTTTAAGTTAAGATTTTTTTTAAGTTGAGTGCCTCGTTTTTGTCATGAAAAAGACGCATGAAGTGAGTGCAACGGTTAAAGACGGACTTCAAATGCATGTTTACATAGAAAAACAATGGAAAAGTAGTGCAGTGGAATGTGTGAACGGCCCCTAAATGACTAATTTCTACTTTTCAGTTTTGTAGCCTGTTTTAGACTTTCTTTTTTTCTTGTCAAAAAGTCAGGCAGATGTGTTCATGTGATTCATCTCTTCTGAGCTCACCTGATTGAGTGTTTGCAGACAGACAGAAGCAGTGAAGGGCAGCTGAGGGGGACAGTGAATTCACTGGTGGCTTTTCTGTTCTGGTTTTTGTTGCAGACAGTTTGGTTTGACCTACATCAGCGACTAACAGACACTGATGGCACAACTAGCGCAGTAAGTACTAAAGCACTTCTTGTATACCAAAGAGCATGATAAAAAAAAAAAATAACCCCTCCAAGACAATGCATGACCAAGTTCGCCTTTTCCCTTCATCTCAAAGCACAAGTCATCACTAAAAACTAATGAATAAACCCCATTCAAATCAAGCTTTGGTCTCTCCAGAGCTCCTCATGCTGTTCCACACACCTGCAGTAGATCTGCCACCTGTTCTAAGGATTTAGTCCAGTTTCTTTCTCCATATGAAAGCTCCAGCTCAGTGTGTTTAATACCAGCATGTTCCAGAGGCCATTTGTGCCTCTAAAAGATAAGAGGCAGTATCACGCTACACCTCAGTCACCTGGCCACAAATCAGTCTCGATCTGTGGACTCTGTGATACACACAGCAGAGCATGATGGGAATGCACAGAAATATCGTACAGATTTGTTCAGTTAAAGAGTGGGAGTGCTGGGATTTAATCTCTTGTAGAACTTTGTAGTTTAAAAGTTTTATATCTAATAAGGAAAAGATTGCTGTGTTTAAAAAAAGGAAAAGGTGCAACTGAGTTCAGTGTGTAACAGAGATCTTAGCTCAAATTGACTTCTTATTGACATTGGAGGGATCGGGGGTAATTGAATCATTCCTTTTTATCCATTAATCCTTGTCAATTTTAGGACAAAATGAGGGTTGAGCAGGTTCCACCTGACAGCTTTAGTGTGTGCCTCTGTGTTTGTTGGTTTACACAAGCTTTGTTTTGGGACCCATTAGATATTTCTGGAATTAGTTCATCACGCCTATAATAATATCAGGGTCTCCCGCAATGTTATCTGCCATGATTATAATACAGAGCAGAAAAGTGCCATTTTAAAACAATGACTGTGCCATTACCAAGCTATTTCTGTTTACAACTGATTATTGCTCCATTTGCTTCTAGTAAATTGCATGCATTTTGACATTTGGATGACAAACATTTAAACAAAATGAACCTAATCCTAGTAACAAGAAACATGAATGCCGCGTATTTAAATGAACAGGTAGATCTTCGTAGGTATTACAGCAGTCGTGCTTTTCTTCACACCCTCATATATTTGAATATGTATGAATGCACATATTAGCATATAATTATTGTTACTTGGGTTTTTGATTTTCCTCCTGTAAATATTTATGGAAATCAGTTCAGTGCGCTACATACATATATAAACAAATTGTTCAGGCATCTTAAATGTGTTCCCACCTCCAGATATAAGAAAACAATTGCTTTTTGACGTCTATAGCAGAATGGAGGATGCAGCAAGAAGGGGGAGCTCTTATCTTCTCTTCAAGACATGTTTATAGAGAGTGGTCTAATGACTGATCAGTCCGATGGCTCAGTGCATCTGTTATCTCAGCAGTTTAATACTTTACAGGCTGCATTCACTGACTTCGATTCTTCCACCACCCGCAGTGCTTGTCTTGATTGGCCAAGAGGAATATAAATCAGCTGTCTGTTGATAAAACCACTGAGAACAGACCGAAAGAGAAAGGGAGAGCTCCTTCAGGGTGAGGGAGTTATACAACTACATATCTGAAAGCCATCTTTGCTCATTTGGAGGGAATTATGGGATGGATGCAGAGACAGCGAGTGAGCTGCCCCCATTTATTCCTCTCAGACTTTAACAAAGCAGCTCATTTAAAGAGATGCTAAAGTTCAAAAGGGGGGAAATTAAAATGCAATTTAGTCCGTGTTACTAGAGAAAGGATAAACGGGGGTAGAAAGATGCCAATCAGAAAGAAATGGGACGGTATTCCCCAGTTTCCATGGTAACGGTGAAATTTCTCAAATCCGTTGAGGTTTTTATGTTTTTTTATGAACTCGTACTGTACCTGAGACATTCTCCTCACTCACGTGGAGGGAAATTGTGCTCATAAAATATTTGCTTCCCTCATAATGTGTGTGTGTGTGTGCGTGCGTGTGTTTCACAGTCTGATGCATAATGTAGAAGTGGAGCAGTTCAACTCCACATGGGGGTCTTTAGGGTTCATTAGTTTAGGTTCCCTTCTGAGCTAAAGAGACACACATCATACACGTACACGCAAAGCAGAATCACCACATCAGGGATTGCTAATTCCACATGAAGCCAAATGAGAGACATTGCAATACATCCAAAAAATATTGCTAAAGGAAATTTAAACTGGCTTTTGTCAGAGCAAGAGATTTAAGGATTCTAATAATACACTGAGAATATCCCACAGAGCCCAAAGCCTTATACTATGGGTCAGATTTGCGTCGTCTATCAAGCTTTGTTTTATCAGTTTATTCCATGCCATTGAGTCTGAATAAAGCCCCCTCACTGCTCAAACAAACACTGAAGACTAATGAACGACATTAGCGCAATCGGTAGCAATACAGTGCGTTCGGATCAGCCACATGTCGGAATGCGAAGAAAATTGGATTGCGAATCCTCATGCAGTCCTCTAATTATTCTTATGTGCCTATCAGATCCGGCCTCCAGTGGAGGAGAAGTGGAAAACAGAATGATACTTATCATTGTGTGTAGGTTGGGTAATGTAGTGCTTCTGATTGCATTCTGGCTAGTGTTGGGTCGCATAGTGCTCTTGATTAAGTTCAGGGTTTATTACCAGGCTTTTGCTCTTTTATTGCCCTTGCCTTCGGGGAACGGGACGGCTGTCGAAGCGACGGGCCTAATGGTTTCGCTTGGGTTTTATCTTCCCCACCTGCTGGGAAACTACACATGCTCTATTAAAGATGTGACACTTTAGTTATAGCATACACTCACACAAAAAATATACCCTGATATCTCCTAAAAACATGCCCTTTCTTCACTTTAGAGATATTATTTATGTTGTGGTGCAGTTGTTTGGTTGTAACGTGGCATATAAAAGTTATAGGCGAGCCCACACTGACTCTGCAGACTTTTCTCTTTCTACAATATAGGATTTACGGACACAACCGTTCAAAAGTGGGGTTAGTCGACAAGACTGCATTTATTTGATCAAAAATACAGTAAAAACAGTAATATGTGAAATACTATTACAATTTAAAATAATATCTAAAAACATGTCATTCTTTCTTGTGATGGTCAAGCTGAATTTTCAGCATCATTACTTCATTTTCTGTCTCACATGATCCTTTAGAAATCATTCTAATATGTTGATTTGCTGCTAAATAAAAGTTCTTTTTTTGTTTGTGGAAACTGATACTTTTTTCAGGATTCTGGATTTCAGGATTGGTGAATAGAAAGTTCAGAAGAACAGCATTTATTTGAAATAGAAATCTTTTGTAACATTTTAAACGTCTGTACTGTCACTGTCTTACTGACTCCAAACTTTTGAACGGTGGTGTCTTATAAACATTTTAGAGGATATTATTAGAGGATATTACTTTAGATTGATATGACTTGCATATTGGCATCTTAAACCTCTATGATATTCAGCATATAAATGCAGATGTTAATCAACGCTCCAGGTTTCTCGGGGTGGAAATAGTCTGCCAAGCAATTCTAACATTTAAACCTATAATTTCTCAGTAATATCGGTTATTTAATCAAATCTCTCAGACTTAATAAAATTGGTTCAAGATGACAGCACCAATTTAGAAAAGAGTAGGAGGCCTGAGTGACATGTTACACGAGAAAAGTGCAATCATGTGAAACAGACGAGTCAGAAGCAGTTCAGTTTCATTTCCGTGAAGTTCTAAATTTATCTTTTAAGAGATGTTATGGAATTTTAATACAGCGAATCTTTAAAACCTGCCCTGTTATTTGTACTGTACTTCATTTGATAGCCAACCACACTCCCACAATTCTACATCATTTAGATTACACTGGGAATTAATTAGTTACTTAGGCGATGATCCAAAAGAGTAGCTGTATTGATTTTACTGTCTGGTATGTATCATTTTTATTTCTTCTTCTCCTGAAGGAATAACCATATCCAGATCTTGCTTAACACTTCAGCTGCAGTATAGATCATGACAAATGAGGGTCAAAGCTTTTGAGACGGTTTGCTTTTCCTAAGCAGGGTTGAAGTTAAGTGTTTATAACTTATGGTTTCTTGATTTCTTGGTTAACCATTATGCTGTGATTTGAGTCTCTAAATAGATCTGGTTTTATTGATTTATTTTGCCTAAAGAGTTAATACATGTTAATAATTATTAAAACTTGCATTTTAATCACAAGACATTCCCTTCATCCCCCCAGAGCCACAGTTTTCATTATATATTAGTAACTAACCTTCCACTTTCTCTTTCTCCCCATTCTATTGCTATCTTTCTCTCTTTTTAGTCCCTCTACCTGATCCGCCAGGAGATGAACGTTTCCCAGAAGCACCTGGGAGAGTTCTGCGAGGCCCTGAAACAATACCTGAAGAATGTGTCTGCTCAGAGAGACTGTTTCCAGTGAGTTGACTTCATTTGTTTGTCTTAGTTTGACCATCTTTATCTGTCATTGCATTTTATCAGTATGATAGTACAGTACAAAACATTTCAGTGCTTTATTGTGCTGTTAGACTGAAGCACATGCTCCATATTAAGTTTACCCTGTTGGAGGGTAGCAATAACTGTACCGCTATGCATTTCTTAGAGAGTAAACCTGTGCCTCTCATACATGCATGTGTCTCAACAATGTGTATTTATCTCTGATGTGTTGAAATAAGCCGCTGTATCGTTTTGCCTCCTGTAGATAAAGATGGCAGGTGAGCAGAGGGGAGTGTTGTTATTCTAGTTCATGAATTAATGATGAAACTGGTTAAACATTTGCTGTTTTTCTGCAGTATTAATAGATAGTGTTTACAAAAGCCCTAAAAGAGCAGGAAATGGTCCTGAACTGCTTTAAAATAAATAAGTTACTCAGTTGTGTTCTCTGGTTAAATAAGCGACCGTTCAAAAGACTACGATTTTTTTTTTTTTTAATAATAGTTAAATTATTCCAGCAAGGATGCATTAAATTGATAAAAAGTGACTGTAAAGATTTTCTATTCGTCAAAGAATCCTGAAAAACATCACGGTTTGCACAAAAATATTAAGCAGCGCAACAACATTGATAACACTAAGAAATTTTAACTGAGCACTAAATCGGCTCTGCCATCACAAACAAACAAATAATATTTTCACATCAATTGAAATAGATATTAAATTGTAATAATGTGTCACAATATTACTGTTTTTACTCTAATTTTGATCACATAAATGCGGCCTTAGTGAGCATAAGAGACTTCTTTGAAAGACGAATCTTAATGACCTCAAATGTTTGAACAGTAGTTGAGGAGTGGCTTTATTTTAAAATTTTTGGTCAAGCCACGACTGAGAGCATTTTTTCAGTCCCACAATATGAAATAATAATGTTAGAGCGGTGAGTAAAATAGCTTTTTATAGTGTTTCTCATGGAAGCTCCCCAAGTCTGTTCTCTGAGAACGGGTTTTGTGTGGCAGCATTTTGTACTGCCGTCATAATTCACATCAAACTGGTGAATAATTGATCAGTGAGAACATCTGCAAGCTTCTACAAAGACCCGACCGCTGCTGAGCTGTCATCTCTGTAGCCTCCCTTCATCCTGCCTTATTTCTTTCAACTTTCCTCCTCTCTATTACTCAAATATCATGTTCTGTTTGTCAAACAGTGATGAATCACTGAACAGTCATTGAAATGCTCTTTCATTTCTACAACTGCTCATTTTATTCAAATTAACTTATAACTCACTGACCGACTTGCAATACTTTTGTTCACTGTTTGGCAACAATAATAATCCTGTTCAGTTATTAAAGTCAAAATAAAATCAAAATTGAACCCATTTAATTTCTTAATGTGCATTATTTGAGGGATTCATTGGAGCAAAAAAATGTAACTCAAAAGACTTTCCCTTTCCACTGGCATTTTCCCTGGCCACCGGCAGTGTTATTTTAGTAACATTGATATACTATTATGTCATTGGTACATTACGCTGTTTTGAATTAGATTTAGTTTTTATGTTTTCGTTGACTTTAAATGTCTGCAGCTGCTGGAGACATGACAGGTTCTCTAACGTGTGGGCGACCCATGATTGAGTACAGCTTGAATCATTTCCCCATCCAGAAAGCATTAGAAAAGCTACTTGCTGCATTTTTGCTGTCTCTAATGAAAGTTTGAGCAGTCTGTGGGGGTTGTCAGAACTAGCTAATGTTTAGACGTCTGTTGATTTATTGAGCTAATGCTAATCATTGCTGTTTTATTGCCTAATGGGCTACAGCTTTAACTGTGCAGAAATATCTGAGGAGTTACTGCCATCAAGTGGAGGGTCATACAGTACAGTGAATAATTATGCTTCTGTTTATGTTTTCTGTAGGATAGCAGTAATTGCCCTCACTTTGAAGACATTATCCTTGTTTATTCTCACTGTTTCTACACGATTTAACATTGTTTTCCATCAGTCGGTGTTCTTGAAACGTGAGATTGTGTTTTATTCACGGTTGTTCTTCTGTTCATCTCTCTCCAGTGTGACGGCTGTGCGGCTGCCTGACGGCCTTTCCTTTGTGGTGTACGAGTTCTGGGATGGAGAGGAGGAATGGAAGAGGTAAAACACCTTTTCTTCTGCGTGTGACTCAGTGTTTGTTGTGTTCACTGGGATCTTCTCACTAAACTCTGCTCATCTCGATTGCCATGAGCACCTGATTTATCATGAGACATGAGAAAAAGCTTTTACTTAGAACTTCTAAGTTCTAGAGGTTAGTCTATGATATGATATGGTTTCCATTAGCATGTTTTGGGACTAGGGGTTTTACGGATCGTAGTTGATCCGTAGGGACCTGTCCCTACATATTTGGTTCATGGACTAATTGAAAAGGTTAAGAGTGAATGTTTGCGTGTTTTTAAGTCCTGTCAATTTAAACATTCAAGTCATTTTAAACTATTCAAGCGCAACAAGACGCGAAAGAGAGGACCCGTGCTCTGTTCCTTCTGTTATGTCTTAAGTGATAGTAAACAATTGAGAAGGAAAACGGATGTGTATCATTAAAATGAATCCGTGCATTTGGGCTTAAAGTGACAGCAGTGACGTAATAAACCTGCTGCTGTCTGTCATTGATGTTAAACAAACAACAAAAGACAAAAAAAGAAAATTACTTCTGTAGCTTTAACAAATTTTAATTATATTTATATATGATATATTTTATACATTGAAGACTATGCAGTCTTATATTACAATTGATAATTCATTTTCTACCTGAATCCTGTTAGATCTACCTGAAAAACAACTTAAAGTTCCCCTAAAATCAAGTTTTTTTAGCTTTTAGTATGAATATGTTTGCCTTAAGGTTATGAATAAGCTGGTGTGTTCCAAAACAATGACAATATCCGCATTTAGGAGATATAAGCATTCAAACTTAGTCTCTCACTTCCACTAAAATGGATCACAGATTTTCATGACGTCACTTCAGCTTCTTTTCGATCAAATGCTCTCTAGAATCTCCTACACTATTAACAGACGCTGAAGCTGCGGCTGAAATCGGTCATTTGTTCACATATTTACTAGTTTCTATATGGTGGATGGCACATAGTGGTTAGGGAACGATTCAGACAGTGTAAATATGTCTTCCATTGACGCAAATGAAGTCTGTTTGTCACGTGAACCGCCACAGCGCGAGAACAGTCTGCTCTGGTCCAGAGACACGAGAGCACAGAGAATCATATGTGTTGGCTCAGACCACAAAACGTGTTGGACCCATTTGAATTCTGCACAGAATGCTGTATTTTAAAGCGATATGGAGGAGATCAGGAGGATAAAGGGTTAGAGATTAGAAGGAAACCAAAGCTTTACCGAGCTCAGCGGCTCTGGCCGAGCTGTGATATAAACGAAATGCTATTGGCTATTTCGCCGTCTTCCTGTTTCAGTTGAAATTACGTCAACACAATGAATAAATTCTGCACGTTCCAAGACATTTCAGTTTCTTTAAAGAAGTTTATTTAATTTTTATACAAGGGGGGGCTGTTGAATGCTCCAATCTGATTGGTTAACATTCTAAGGTGTGCAATTATTTTCAGGGAAACGCACAGCTAAATCAGTTTTAGGCCCAGATCACGCATTTTTTGCAGTGAGAAGCGCCTTTTTTGAATTGATTTCTATTGGCAGTGAGTGTTCTGCGTGCTGTTTATGCGCCCCGGGCGCCTCGTGTTTTTGCAGGAGCGCTCTGAGCAGAAAAGCGCCCAACGTCATTCGTGTTTTTTTCCATTTCTAACTTTTTTCTGTTTCTAAAGTAGGAGGGTGGCTAGATAATGACAGAATTTTCATTTTAAAGCAAATTATGAACTCATTTAAACTGACCTAATTTAAGGAGTCATTATTCTTTGAAATTTCGCGGGTGAAATCCAGTCATTTTGGTATCTGTGAGGGAGAAAAGCTCCCCACGCAGATTTTGCTCATTTTCAAGTTGGTCACTCGAATTTGTTGCGTTGACCAACAGAAAGCTGTTTAGTTTGAAAGTGACACGTGTGAGCTTCATAGATCACTACCCTATTGACAGAGTGGACCTTTTTATGTATGAGAAATCTTGCCGAAATGAAACTGTGACCACACCATTAGACACCTATGAGTGATTTCTGCTACAATTTTTTATATACTTATTTTTCAAATAATAACTGAGCTTTATTATTTACTTATCAAACAATTATCAAAGATATCATTTTTTGGAAGTTACATTCAGAATCCACTTTTGTAGTATACTATTGATGCTCCTTTGCATCTGAATACATTAGAGTTTATGAACTGTCTTTGTTTTGCTCCGTTTCTAACCGTCTCTGCTTCTCTCTCAGGCACCTTCAGACTGCACCTTGCAAGGCCTTCCAGCATGTGAAAGTGGATACTCTATGCCAGCCCGAGGCTGTGTCCTCTGTCGCTGTGCCTGGTGCGTTTCACTGCTGCCTGCCATAAGGGCTGTTATAGGAATTGGTGCCAAACTAGCCTTTGATGCTACTTTTATTGTCTTGTGTAGTCGGGGGGGAAATGTCCTTACATTTCATAGTCATTATGCACCCTGCAGGATTACTCCCATTTTCAGCATGTGTATCCTCTCTGTGTGTCTCTGCATTAAGAGCATTCATTTCAAAAGAGAGCTAGTGCAAAATATGAATGCAATTAATATATGTGTGTGTGTGTGTATATTTATATCTATATATATATATATATATATATACATGTATATGTATGTATATATATATATATATAAATATATATATGTGTGTGTGTGTATGTATATAACATTCTTTAAAATTATGTTTAAATTATGACACATTTGAAGGTTTTTTGTATATTGTATCTGCATGCATGGCATCGCCTGTTACAGTACAAGTTAGATTTTTTTTTTTTTTTTTTTTAATAAACAAGTTCTCTGATTCTCCATCACACATTCCAATGCACCTTCCATGGTATAAAGGAAACCTTTTATCTGATTTTCTCTTTGAATGTGACGTGATTTCAACAGCCATGTGGTGTCATTTTACATAATCGCAACAGAAACGATAGGCTTGTCTATGTATGCCGGTTGACAAGTTTCTATCCACCTTATTTTGCAACGTGAAAGTAAGCTATTTTCTATGAATGTGCAAGAATTCCTATTCTCATTAGCAGCCATAGTTAAATAACTAGTCTAGGTGCAGTGAACAAAACTATTTGCACTTCAAACCAGTGTTTATAACTATAACAATACATTAAAATAATATAAGAAATACCAGTTTGCAAAATCAAGCAGCTTAATGAGTGTTTTTTTTACATTAAAAACAGCCAAATAAATGGCCACACCCACTCTCACCTTAAAAATAAGGTGGATAAACAGACGTCCAGCTGAGGCATTAAACATTTACTGTTGTTTATCTCTTTGATAATGACACCGACTCTCTCTCCCTCTCTCTAGCCGCCTGGTGCAGCCTGAACAGAGACTGAGAAGCAAGCCAGTCTGCGGGTGGAACGGTCCCGCCTTATGCCTGAAACCCTTTTCTTCTCCTCCTCTTCCTCAACTACCCCTTCTCTATCCCTGTCACAGTCCCTGCTATCTTAACTACCCCCCTTTCTCTCAGCGCTCTCCTCACTCTGTCTCCTTCTCTTTTGTAATTACTTGTTTACACAGTATCCATTTGATATTGAGCCAAAAGTCGTGTCGGCTGCAGAGAGCGCCGGACACAGTACCAATTCCTTCTTCACCTCCATTGCAACGTACAGAGACGACATTAAAACTCCCCAAAGCATTTGGGAACCTCACCTGGTTGATTCGCATTTCCATTTGAAATATCAACTTGCTTAAACAGTCTCTTCTAACTAAATGAGGCTGATTAATATTTCATCCCAATTCAAACATGCATCTGCTGCTTTGCAAACAGTTCCCTATGGTACAACTTCTGAGAAGACAAAAACTGTGCAGCAAAGTATTTCTACAGCTGTCCATGGACAATAGCATTTCTGTAAAGGTCATTTGATACTAGTTATTGGTTGGTGTTATAAATACTTTGAACTTTATCTTCATGAGCCATGTAGAGCAGTGGTTTTCTAACCTGGTCCTAGGGACCTACAACTTTGCACATTTTGTGTCTTTTTTAAATTAATGAACTGATTCAGATCATCAGCTCGTTAGGGAAAGAGCCGAGTGTGTCAGATAAGAGAGACACAAAATGTGCGAGTTGTGGGTCCCCAGGACCAGGATTGAAAACCATTGATGTAGAGAGACTGGTACATTTGTCAAACCATGAACATGACGCACATTGCCAGTCGAAGGGCCTACATTTACGACACACCAAATAAACATCTGGTCCAAAAGCACAATGTACCTGAACTATAGATGAAATGCTTATGTAAATGAGATTTGCTGATAGAGACTAGAGAATATACTTAGTAATAACAGAATTATCTTGAAAATTTTTATGTTGACCGTTTTTGACCGATAATATAGGGATCCAGGAAGAGTGCGTAGATTTCGAGAGCGGCGCTGACTTAATATTCCATTCGTTTTATTGCATTTATATAATTAAACATTTGGCATCAAATCATTTCATTTCTCAGGACAAGCCAAAATTTAGTAATTTAGTTGGTCATACTTGCACATCTCACATTTGTTGATCAGTAAATCTAAGACTGTTGTATTTGTGTGAATTTCTGGTTGGCTCAAAATGTAAAAAACTCAATTCCAGGTGAAACCAACACGGCCCAAACTGCAGCGTTCCTTTCCCACCAATCCTGCCTTCTGTTTGGTTTGTTTATCCCTCACAGTGAGTGCATGTTACAAATGAATGTCCAGTAAATTATTTGCCGTAGAATTTAGCTATGCTACTTTAAATGGATTTTGTGCATTTCTTATTTTCTTTTATATTATTCCAGTAACGGAACAAAAAGAAACAAAACTATATATTAAATGAATAAAACTTACTATATGAGCAGTCACTTTTAATGGCATTGTTTGATGAAATACTACTTCTTATACCCATGTATGTTTCCGTATACTGGCTTTCTCTCTTATAAGTGAGTGTAGAGATTTATTGCAGGGATGCAAAGTATTATATTCGTCTTAAATTTGTTAAAATTCTAGATTATGTAGAGTGCTGCTATTCAATAAAGTATTGAAAAAGGATGTGTCGTTGCATTTTCCAGCTTCATTCGTTTTCAAGTCATTATTTCTAAAGTCAATGGGTGTTGAAATGAAACAAGATGAAAAAGCATTCTTACATTGTCACTTATTGGTAACACTTTATTGCAAAGTTTCATTTGTTAATATAACTACATTAGTAAACATTAATGGGTTCCCCAAAAATGAAATTTCTGTCATTTATTACTCACCCTCATGCCGTTCCAAACCCGTAAGACCTTCGTTCATCTTCAGAACACAAATTAAGATATTTTTGATGAAATCCGAGAGCTCTCCGACTCCTTCATAGACAGTCCGAACGCCAACTCAGTATTGGCACTGCGTTCACTACGTCAACAGTTCAAATTGTTAAATAAAATCATTATTTTTGTTTTGTTTTTTGAGCACAAAAAGTATTCTCGTTGCTTGACTATTTTAACAATGTCTTCACTACTTCTCTGGAACTTGAATGTGGCAATTTCTTTCCTTTCTATGGGAGATAAAAAAAAAACCTCAGATTTCATCAAAAATATCTTAATTTGTGTTCTAAAGATGAACAAAGAGGTTATGGGTTTGGAACAACTAATTAATGACAGAATTTTCATTTTTGGATGTACTAACCCTTTAAGTATAATTTAGCTCACATCTATGCTAACATGACAATGGGTATTAAAATTGCAGCACATTAACAAAAAGACCACAAATAACTCCGATTTACAAGACAAGATTTGTCAGGTATTTATTGAGTTGGATTATCACTACAACATTTGTACAATGATCATTACAAGGAATAATTCCACAGTTGAAGTAATGGAGCAGTGTGTAAAATTATGCAAGACCATACAGTTAAAAATCCTTGTGTTGATCAGTAACATATAAAAAATTAAATTTCACCTAGGAGTTGCATAATTGCAATTGAAGTGCTCTGCCCAAAGATATAGGTACCACAGAAAAGTGTGATCATTCCCCATGTGATCAAAAGATATCTGGGGGTAAACAAGGCATAAAAACAAGGTTATTATACAAGTAATAGAACAAGTGTGAATTCCATTAAACATCCCATACAAGATCCTAAGGAACTACACTTCTCACCTCACTGTAGGAGAAACTGACTCTGACTGCACCACAAATATTAGGCAAAGTCCTTCAATAAAAAATTTTGCACGTGAATATAAAAAATATGAATACACATCATGCTAACATGAATAAAATTAAAAGATTTACATTATATGCTTAGACAAAGTGTTGTGAGAATCGAGGTGAAACTCATATTTAAATGTTTCATATCATGATTTTTTTTTTTTTTGGAGATCAGAAAATAATAATATAATAAAAAACAAGTCAATAATTTTTTAGTTAATGAATTTTGAGACATACAGCCATCCATCAATCATACATCAAGTACAATTACCTGGAAATACAAAGATGAAGAAAGCACTGACTCCCCCGACAACACTGATCACTTTGCTGATGTCTGGAACAAACACTGCTATGAGAAGAGCGACTGTGACCCAGGCTGTGGTCAAGGCAACACGGGTACGGCTCTCATAAGACTCTGTCACCGCTGTGTGTTTGTGTCGCTGCCGCAGCAGTGGATCCTGGATCACAGATCTACACACATAAACAGGTCAATTCATCTATATATGTAAGTGTTCTCCTAATTAACATAGAGACGCTTTACCGCGTACCTTCCAAGCAAGACAATGATGGGGTAGATGGTGATGATTGAGACTCCAAACAGCAGCCTGGCAACAATCATGGTCACATCACCCCCACTGTACGACATCAGAATATCAGGAGCAACGTTCTTCCCAAAGGTCAGGTACCCAAAGACTCCTACGAAATAATCCTAATCTGTTAAATACACTAATTACTAAACAGCTAAACTTACACTCTTTCCATTTAGCTGCGTGCAATGTTCAAGATCATTTGCGGTTCATAAATTTCACTTCTGGAAGAGAGGCATACGGACGTTTTTTGCGCATACGTTCATTCTCTGAATCATGTGCGTTTGAGAAATGATCGTAATATCTACGCAGTTCTACGCAGCATTTTATAAATGAGGCCCCAAGTATTTATTTGTTTGATCAACAATCAGTGAAAACAGTAATATTGTAAAATATTATCACAATTCAAATGTATTTTAAAATGTAATTTATTTCTGTGATTTTCAATATAATATGCCAATTTGGTGCATTTACAGAAACATTTCTTATTATTATCAATGTTGAAAACGCTTGCGCTGCTTAATATTTGTGTGGAAACTGTGATTCAGGTTTCTCTGATGAAAACAAAGTTCAAAAGAACAGCATTTTTTTTTTTTAAACATTGTTACATGTCTTTCCTGTCACTTTTGATCACTTTAATCCATCCTTACTGAACAAAGGTATGAATTATATGAAATATGAAGCGCATATTGAGTTTCGGTAAATGAGCTGTGATCACTGACCAGTGAGAGAGTAGATGAGGAGGCAGATCAACATGGACACCACAGAGATGAAGACCCAGTGGGACAACTTCCTGTTTTCCATACTACTGTAGACAGCAATACAGGCCTCATGGCACTAAAACAGACATCGTATCAGCTGTGTTCCAACAACAGATCTCCAGCACACTTTGTCTACACCAAAAAAAGCTTTTCCTGTAATAACGAACTTTCTGCACTAGCTCATTTCTCACCGATTCCCCCGCTGCACAGCTCTTTTCATATCTCCATTTCCCTCCTCTCTCCATTCCCGCATTGTAATCAATCAGCCTCGGGCAGCAGACACAGAGTAATTCTGCGCTCTTCTGCTATGCCGGTGGACTTTTATTACATTTTTGACAATCCCCCAGTGTCGACAAATAAAACTCACCTCAAAGATGATCCATTTTTCATGCTTTGCATCTGACCTGACCTTAAATATTAAAGTGAGAGCAAAAACAACTTGGCTTCCCCTCATTTGTGGACTACAGTGATGATATTCAGTGAAATAATTTCTCTTTTTCTTCAAGAGTCAAATGGTGTTATGCTGGATAAAAGTAAGAAAACTCACCTGAAAGCCAAAGCAAATAGTCGGGATGACGCTGAACATCGAAGACCATGAGCTTACTCTAAATAATAAGAACAAAAATGATACTTAAACAGGTGGTTTAATTTCCATAACCTTTTGCTTTCAGCTAAATGAAGTGTTGGGGGAAGTTTCTTTTAAAAGTAATGCGTTACAATATTGCGTTACAGTTACTTTTTATGGAAAGTAATATTACATTACTTTAACATTACTTTTTCTCACGTGAGCTGGTGAAATGAATATTCAACAGTAATGCACTACTTTACTAGTTACTTAAAAAAAGTAATCGGATTACAGTACTTAAGTCGCATTACTTGTAATGCATTATCCCCAACACAGGCCAATTATTTTCTCTCAGAGCTCAGCATGACAGTAAGTTTTGTTCATGCACTGCAGGGGAAAGATGATGATTATGATGGGGGGATCCTTTATATAGTTTGCCAGTAAATTTAAAAGCTTGGTCACTCCACACTCACCCACTGTTGTAAAGAGGTGACAGATTGATCTCATGGACGGGCCTCATGTGGTATTTCACAGCGATGGCTACAGTGAGATATGTGGCAGCAAATGTTCCTAGAACACTGAGAAAAAATAAATATCAAAGACTACTGACGAGTTGACATTAAACTAATTATATTGGTGATGTGTGGGGGAAAAACTTTGCTTATTAGTCAGTCATTTTAAAGTTTTCAAAGTGCTATGAACTGTCACGGCAATTGACCGTAAATGTCCTAATGAAAAACAGCAGCAATAGCAACACTTTATAAAAATCATGAAAGAATCACAGTCTTTTTATACACTTACTTGCAGTTGCAACTCTTTCCATCTAAACAGGGTTCCCACAGTTTTGACCAATCAATTTCCATACCCTTTTCTAAAATAAATGTGTTAATAAATAATACGAACAGATTTGTGAAGTGTTGCACACGATTCACTGAAAAGAACCAACTTAAAAATCATTCGGCCACAAATCAGCGTCATTGTCCTAGTGAGAAAGTACCGATGTCTTGCTGATGAAATATTTTCTTGAGCATAGCTAAAAAAAGAATTACTATGCATTACCATTATTTCAATTGTTTTAACAACTTTTTTGCCTTCCTGAATAAACCTGCTTTGGCCATTGCAACAAAGTTTTCTGAACCAGTTATTTTAATATAATATAATATATATATATATATATATATATATATATTATATATATATATATACAGACATTTCTATTTTTCTAAGTACTAAAACTGAAATAAAAACAAATTACAGCTAAATCGAAATATTTAAAAATAAAACCTAACTATTAAAAATGACAAAACTCACATAACCAAATGACTAAAACTTGAGTGTGATAATAAAAGTTCATTAAAAATATTAATAAATACTATATATATATATATATATATATATACACACATATACATATATACATACATGCACATATATATACATATACACATATACATACATCCATACACACACACACACACATATATATATATGTATATATATGTGCATATATATAAATGTATGTGAATGTACTTTACAATACAATATTCTAACACAATATGTATGTATAATGAAAATATATTATATATATCAAATGTATGTGTATATATATAGTATTTATTAATATTTTAGTTAACTTTTATTATTATATTCAAGTTTTAGCCATTTGGTTATGTGCGTTTTGTCATTTTTATTAATTAGGTTCTATTTTTAAATATTTCTATTTAGCTGTAATTTATTTTTATTTCAGTTTTAGTAATGTTAGAACTAAAATTTAGTAAAATTGAAAATCTACAATTTTGTTTAGTTCTTTTTTAAAAAATTCAAATACCATAAACAATGTTTAATAGTTTTAGTTAACAATAATTTCTCTTTTTTGAATAACATAGTCAAGGAAATAAGCAAGAAACGGACAGAATATAGTTCCTCACCTGGTATACTTCTGTATGCTGATCTCCTTCGGGACAGAGAGAGGGAAAATGAAGAAGAGACACAGGAGAAACAGGGCAAATCTCTGGTCTGTGTACCAGTGGTACGGCATCTCTGATTCTGGTAAGCCTGTGATTAACTCATAGACAGAGAGACACACTGGAGGAAATGAATGGAGATGGATTAATGTGACAATCTCATGGATAATGACACTATATGAGCAATTAGTAATAAAAAAAAAAAAGATCAAGGTCCCATCAACGTGTTGCTTACATTTCTGAAGCTGGTCAGCCACTATGACTAGAAAAGCAACAGATATGATGAAAAGGTTGAAGACGTAGCAGATCTCACAGAGTTTGCCTATGGCAGGACCGCACACGTCTCTGACCACAGCCTGATATGTGTTTTGTCCACTGATTGAAGACGAATAGCCCAGAATGACCAGTCCACTGATCAGGAACACAAGAGAAATCTATGTAAGATAGAAATATATCACATAATATCATGCACAGAATTACAATTTCAGAGTTAATAACAATTTATATACTGAACAAATGAGCAGTGGACACATTGCCAAGATAATTCTGTGAGTGTGATGAAAATAAAATCATAAAATATTCAAACAATCCTCGTTGTAGCAGTCACACGGAGTTACTTGCCATTTCCACAGTGACAGCAGAGTGAATTCCTCCAGATTTGGCAAACGCCCAGGGGAAGATGAGAAGCCCGGCACCCAGCGCGGACTTCAGCATGATGAAAACCGCTCCTACTGAGCCCAACCTCGGCCCGTTCGTGTCCAGCGAGGGTTTTGTTAATAAGTTGATGCTCTCTTTTGCCAGCTCCTCCATATTTGGCCTTGTTTGAATCACTTTCTCAGTTCAAACATTAGGTCGAGTAAATGAGAGGTGGGGTTTGGTGTTTCAGACCAATCAAACGCTGGACATTCTTCCACTCACAACATGGTCCTCAAGATTTGTGGCATTCGGCCAGAAGAGTTCGAGCGGTCATTTACAATATATTATCAAAAATTATCGGATTGAACAATTCTTCCAGCAAATAACTAGGATGTTTGAAATGGACCTGTTCAGAGTAGAAGCCTTATTTAAAGGGTTAGTTCACCCAAAAATGAAAATTATTTAATTAATTTATCACCCTTGTGTCGTTTCTTTCATCTTCAGAACACAAATAAAGATATTTTTTATATATTTCCTCCATAGACAGCTATGTTATTTACACTTTAATGCTTCAAAAAGTTCATAAAGAGATTGTAAAACTAATCCATATGAATTGACCCTTCGCAAACAGTTTGATTGACAGGCGATCTAACCAATCATAACGCCGAATCCGCGATTTTATCCGACAAAGCAGTCAGGGGAGTTAGTAGATTAACATGAAATATTGTGTGTATTCACATCTTTCCGCGGTTGAAACAACATTCCTTCTGGTGTCTATTCATGTTTATTTGATGCTCTAAATGAACTAGTAAGAAGAGAAGATCGGTTCACGAGCCGTTTGAAGGATCTGTCTCGACACATTAAGGAGCCACTGTATGGTATTTAAAGTTTAAACTACTTTAAAAAATTACAATATTTTAAATATGAAATACGTTGTCAGTGTCCTGATGTATTTTTCACCGTGTGAGAACATGATGTGTGGCGTGAGAGGGCATAGGTTGTCGGGTATAGCAACAGGGGGCGGGTTTTGTGAAGGGTCAACTGAGCTGTTTAGTCCAAATTCTCTGAAGAGACAGATGAACAGAATTCACATATAAACATTCATCAACTCACACATCATATATGTACGGAGCCCCGGACATGACATGCAGGAAAAAAATAGTAGGCTAAATCGTGCACGTGATTTACTATTTCATTCCCTCTATTTATAAATCATGCACATGACTTAGTAAATCGAGGGAACGAATTAGTAAATCGTGCGCATGATTTAATTTTTTTCTTGCATGTCATATGCGGGGCTCCGTAGATATGGTAAACAGAAGCTCAAGCATGTTCGCTTGATGTGCAAGAACCAATGAGGTTCATTCTCATGAGTTACGCTGTATGTTTGAGCTTCAAGCAGGTTCGGTTGAGCTTCTGTTTATGTTCGCTGATCTTTCTTTCTTTCTTTTTAAATCATCTGAATGATCAACACCCAGGTACAACAATTACAACCCAATGAATGGATTGTACAGTCTGGGTTTTATTTATGGAAAATTTTAATGACTTAAATCTGCCTTTTTGACTACTAATGTAAAATCATAATGAATTAATATGAAAATTAACTGTATAGGAAACATGGTAATTTAGCAGAAAAAAATATTATTTTGCAAGAAGGTAAACCGTTTATTGATGCAAAACACTCCCAGTGCTATTAAATTCATTTCCAAAATTCTCACTACATTTTTAGGAATGTTTTTTGCATCATAATCTTTTCTTTTCAGATCAAAAGACAAATGTTGGCAAAATAAGTATTGTGAAAGTAAGTCATTTTTAGGTCATGTGGGGTGTGCGCGGTGCAGGATATCCCACATTTAACAGCATGTGCTCTAAGGGTGGGAGTTTGGCACCGGTGCTGCAGGCTCACTGTCACTCTCCGAGAGCCCAAAGCTGGTTGGGAATTTTCTAGATACAGGGGACAAATAGAACTTGTGACCTCCTTTATTACAAGATTTGGGAAATCCATTTAGGCACAGATAACTGGTCAGGGTTAGTTCCCATGTTCTTCATGTCATTAACCTCTATCACGCTTCATCGCCTGAAAGGAACTGGTGACATTTTCACAGGCTATTCTTCCCATTAAAAATGGATCAGGACAGAGATTTAGAGAGACTTCCCAGACCCTATCACTTCTAATGGAATTAGTCGATTTCACACTGGCTCGAAGCAAAAGCGCAGGCAACAAGACCGCTTAGCTGACAGTGCTGATCTGATCTAGAACGAAGAGGAAGAAGAGTATTTCATTTGTCCATTTACATCTACGTTCAATTACAGGGAGGTCATGATTGTGTGGGATAGTCTGAAGTATATTTGATTTATTTCTTGCAATATAACGAAACAGGACCATTTAAACTGACTATTTTCTATTTGATTATATTTTTTTTAAATGTAATATATTTGTGATATCAAAGCTCAGTGTCACATGATCCTTCCGAAAGCGTTCTTTATTGTCACTTCTGATTCCAATTTAATGTGTCCTTGATAAATTAAAGTATTAAGAAATGTTTAAGCAGCAAATCATACTAGGATTATGTCTGAAAGATCATGTGACACTGAAGATGCAGCTTTGCCATCACAAGAATGCATTCCAATTTTAAATGCATTTAAAATAATATAATGTGCTGTTAATTATAATTTAATGAAAGGTGTTTTTAACATGCTAGAAAGAGACGCTAGTGTTTAGTGTAATGAAGAGAACTACGAAAAGATGGACCAAGCCAAATATGTCTCTCTTCCAAAAGAACTTCCTGAGAAACTATGACAGCTTCATCCATCTTATGCACAAATATCTTATGCAAACAAAGAACAAATCGCTTCATCCATCATCGAACATAGCCAAAGTAAACAGAACCGTTCCATAGGCATATATACATCTGACAATTTACCTGGATCATCCCATGAAAAAAACAAGATGAAGACTGTTCTTGTTCTTTTCCATTCTAACCCTTATATAAAGACTGTCATCCAAGATTTATTACAAAGACAGAGGCAGGTTTGCTTGCTTTATATCGGATAAGATATATTTAAAACATTGATAATTCCACACCAACAACAGTGAAATCATGATGGCTATTTACAAAATATGTAAGCACACAACCATTTTATAAAAAAACACAGTCGGACAGAATACAAAAATGAGGACATGTGGAAAAGAGTCCAATATGTTGATCAAAAAAAATGAATGGCTGGTTTTGGTTGTCCAATTTGACATACAAAGCAAGGGTCAATAGAGTCAATTAATCATCATCAATAAATTAAAAAAGGGAAACATTCCTCCATTTGGTCACAGAATTGAAAGGCATGTTGAATAAAGACAGGAGAGGGAACACTGATGTCCAAGCAAGGCCCTCATCTGGGCGCAGGTGGCTGGTTCATCACAAGAATGTACAGACACAGCCCTTCAGAGTCCAACAATGTCATTATCACGGGGTTACGGCACCTCACACACACACCGCAGGGAAGATGTTCCCCATTAGTTTGTCCAGATGTGGCATGTGGCCGATCATACAGTGGGGTTTTTGCCTGAGTGAGGGGTTTGTTGTTGCTGTTGTTGAAGGTAAAGCGGCCGTTTCACTCTGGGCTTCCTGCGCTTGGGTTTGCTCTTGGCCTTGGTCAACTGCACCACAAAGAAGGAAAGCACAACCATGGCACCAAGAAACGCAAACATGGGAATGGTCTGGCCCACCTCTTGATTATAGCGGCCAGGCATTATTCCTGAGGAAACACACACAGACATGGATTACTGCATTGTGTTGTGTTGTCTGAAGGTTAAAGGCCCTTTTGCAGATGACATCTGGTTGATTATTTCCTGAACACAAAGCAAATATTCCTTCCTCACCTCCAGGGATGTCCCAAGCTCCACTTTCTCCAGGAGACAGGGGTCGAACCTGAGGCCGATATGGCCTTACATTAGGCAAAACAACCTTGTCCATGTCCACTGACAGTAGTTTCTGGTGCTTCCATAGATTGCTGAGGAAAAAAAAACCAATTGATTATTAATTGACAATGTGTCCAAAGTTAGATCTGTTTTGCGCTGAGAATGGCACCGGTCTCATGTACTGACCTAGGAGCAGTCTCATTAAGTGGCTGGGGTTTAGCCCAAGACAGATGAGGGCATGCAGGAAGAGGACGAGGCTTGGGGTCACCCAGATGAGCCTCCAGCACTTTGGAATAACGGTAGAGGTGATTACCTGCCAAAATAATAATTATATTAATAATAATAATAATGACGATAATACATTTAACTGATAAAATAAATAAAATAAAATATAATATATATATGAAATATAAGTGTCTTAAAACAATGAATAAAAAAAGGAATTACAAATAAAACGAATATTAAATGCAAAAATGAATAAAACTACATAAATGTGATAAATGACAAAGCAATTAAAAAAAGTCAATAAAACTAATTTAAATAAATTAGAAAAAAATGACGAATTACAATACAAATAATGAATTATACACAAATTAATTAAAAAAAATAAACAAATGAATAAAAAAAATTATAGAAATGATTTGGAATAATCAAAATTAAAAATGAATGAATTTAAATGAATTCAAATAAAAAGAAATGTATAAATGAAATGCAAAAAAAACAGAAATATAAAAATAAAAAAAAAAATGAAAATGAGAAAAAATACTAACTGAATGAAATAAATTGATGCATAAAAGAATTAAAAATAACTAAAAATGAATAGACTCGAACTTAAATATACAAATAAATAAGAAAATAAAAACAATGCAGTAAAAATTTAAAAATAAGAATTTATAATGAATAAAAAAAAAAAAAACTTATTAAAAGTAATTAATTATAAACGAAAAAAAATATCACCTTCCAATCTCTGTGGCAATGGCCTGTCTGTGCCTGTAGGGGGAACCACTCTGTTTTTAGAGTGTGTGAGGCTGGGCGGAGTCATGGTATACGAGGTGTACTGCAGCAGAGCATCCAGCAGCCAAAAACAGTCTAAATATGGAAAAAGAGATCCCAAACACATGCAAATTAAATTCAAGTCTGAAAAATTGATAGTTAATGAGGCAAGGAACTATTCCTGACAGACTTCTTTGCACAAAATGTTAGCTTACATTATATTACATATAAATGTCCATTACCTTTCTGTCTGTGACTGTCATCAATGCAGTTGGAGTCTCCGTAGAGCGCTATGCGACCTCCCCCCTCAGAGGGTGTTTGGTACAGTCCAAGCACAGGCACATTTTCCACTACTGCCGTCTCTTGTTTCAAGACTTCCAGACCTAGAAATTTGAGGTTGTCGGATAACAATAACAAAACGATTAAGAAAACAAAGGAGTATTTATCTGATTTCCATGGATACGGCAGTGATGTGAGATGTATGATCACAGCAGGTGCTTTGTACCTTGATCCTTTAAGGTCTGAGCAATGACAATCCCATCCTCAGGAAAACGAGCAATGCTGCACCCAGAGGCATAATACACTGAAAAGGGATAAGACAGTATACATTACTGAAATCGAATTCAGGCAAACATGCCTTCATTAAAACAATCTACTCAATATTGTGCTTTTAACAGGAATCTATGCAATGTTATAGCATCTTACTGTCATGATCAGCCATTGTGAAGTCTCCCTCATACAGACCGTCACTGAAAGCCATACCCCACACTGAGATCAGGTCATTCAAGGCTGGCACGTTAGCGCCCCCTGTGTCCGGCATCCACCACTGCCTGCAAATTAAGTGTAACGCACATTTCAAAAGTTGTCTTTATTTGATAAAAACATATATGCCCTGAATCGCACACTTTACTGAGAGCCCCATTTAAAAATTATTTGTGAGATCCAATAATAGAAACTCCACACTTTCAAATCCCCCAAATGGCATTAGTTATGAATTAGGGCACTGAAATACCCTCATGGGAAGAACTTTAAATTAGGACAGGAAAAACAAAGTAATTGGAAAATTAGACAAACGCATTGCTGAAATAAAAATGTCAGGTGAAATCACAATTAATTAAGTAATTGTCTAGTAAAAGGCTGTTAGCATGGCCTTTTTTTGCCATATAACAGTTTGAAAACACATTGAAATGATATATTTTTATTTATACCTAGAGATTTTGCATAATTTTTAAATTAGGTTTCAGGATGAAAGCAATAACAAAAAAAAGTTGCAATATTTAAGAAACATTTACTATGACCTAGAAAAATTGCATAACTGCATTTCATTTTTATATATATATATATATATATATATATATATATATATATATATATAAATATAATAGACCCCATTGAACGTGCAATACACTGGACTGATGAATATAGTGGACTGATAAAAAGACACACAAGAGTGACACACATGATTACTGTGTGACTTGATGTCCTCAGTACCTGGTGTTCTCATCATAGAACTTGACTTTTCTCATGACTGATGTGTTGTACCAGTCACTGAAGATGATGAGAGACAGGCCATTATCGATGTCTCTCCTCAACTTAGAGATCTCCTCTGGAAAATACTCTTCCTCGCTGTCCACCATCAGCAATGTCCCTATAAACACACAGAGACAGAGGTGACAGTTGATTTAAGCAGGTCTTATTCCATCACTACTTACTCCACAAACCAATTGAAAACATCTTCAAGACAGAATTCCATTACACTGCATTGAAGACCTACCATATTGACTAGCATCAAAGCACGTGATTGGTGCACCCAAGACCTCAACAAAGTAGCCATTGCTGCGAAGGTGCTGATACATGTCTCTAAAGTTAGTGTGAATATGATCACCATTCCTGCAAAACAACCGAAAAACAATCTGTAATCTGGAAAATGGAACTAAAGACCAGCTATGAAATGCTCCCCTCTACAGATTCTTTTCCATCAACTGACTGAATGTGGATTGTGTTTGGTGGTTGTGGCTCACCAGTCAAGCGGATCATTCTTCATGCGCAGGTTGTCTCGGGGGAAGTAGCCAGGTGGGTAGCGTAAGTTGTGGTACTGATCCCACAGAATCCTCTTACTACGTGGAGGAGTGGGGACAATCTTTACCTTCACTGGTAGCTTCACTGTGGAGGTCATCTCACCACCTATTGCTGACTGGAAGCAAACACATGGAAAACAGACCACAGCAGGTCATGATCTCGAATTACACCTCTTGGTGTGAATTGGCCCTTTAGAAGGCTTTCTAAAAACCTTTCATTTTGGCTCCAAGAACTATAAAGAACTATGAAGATAACTACATTAGAGTGCACATCAGCAGACGATATTGATCCGTTAGAGTGCTGCAGATCTGTCATCTGCTGCTTTAAATGCTTAAGATCTTTGACAGCCAATCAGAATTCATCCAGCTTTAAAGTTTTCATGGTTCTAATGATATTGTTTCACTGTGCTGTCATCATTGGTTGAGGTGTGGACTCTGCTATTCTTTTAGAACAATTTAAGAAAATGTCTTATAGTTATCGTCCTTGGTGTGAATTGGGCTTTAACTCTTCCCCCGCCAATGTTGTCACCGCCAGCATTTTTGATGATTTTCTTGGCCCCCAGAATATTTTATTGCACGAATATCCCAAATATTCACAATCGAACCAAATTAATTTGACAACACACTTAAAATTAAAACAGCGTGTTGTATTACTTTACAGGAGATCTCAGGGAAATGACTCACGTCATTCTCTGCTGGCGAGGCCACTGTAACCATGACATGACCCTGAGCGATGCCCTCCCATGATGCAGCTTTCTTGGCCACAGATATGGAAACAGCCAGGTAACCGGCCCAGGGCCAGAGCACAGGTGAGTAAGATACCGCCACGTCCACATAATCACCATTCTGAGGAAGGTAGGGCTGCCAAATGGGCTGTGAACATAAAACATAAAACTGTGATTCTTCAAAGGAGCCGGGAATATTTGAAATTACAATTTAAATGTATAAAACATCATATCAGTTTACAATGAATTCCAGACAGTCTCTTTATTATTGCCTACCTTGTCCACAATCCTTCCAGTCACGCCCATACCATTAAGAATGGTCACGTTGACAATTGTCGGCATGCTACCGTAGTAAATGGGCTGTGAGCAGTAGGGCCACATGTACGGGCACTCGGTCAGATCTATGTAGCTTGGGCTCAGGCTAAAGAATAAAAACATCATTATAAATTCATTAGAGGACAACGACCTCACTGAGAACCAGTGCAAGATAATAAACCAGGTCAAATCTACTTCACAACCAGGCAGGCATGTAATTAAATCCAAATGTTTACGATGGAGACGCTGGCTACATTTTAAACGGATCAATTTAGCATACATGAATAAGAAACTGAGCATTCTGTGCGATGCTTCCCTCTTTTGTAAGTTGCTTTGGATAAAAGCGTCTGCTAAATACATTAATGTAAATGTAAAGGCAAAGAGAAGAATGCAATACATGTGCGTTTGCGAGAGACATGCCTGGCTTGTGGCTTGTAGCTGTTAAGGATCTGGTAGGCTCTAAGTAAATCGAGTTTGCCATGGCCCTGCTCAAACATGTTGACACCTGGCAGCCTGCGTGCTGAGGCGATCAGGGCCTGCTTCATACTGGCCGGGTTCACCAACTCTCTGTTCAGCACAGTGCTGGAAAGACAAAAGACAAATAAACATGTTTCAATTAAATGGATTTGGCTTGATGGAATATTTCAGTGCAACAGCAGGCTGAAGACTGGAAAACAGATTTAAAAAGAAACACTGGCGCATGGTGACTCAGAGGCCATAAAGCAAAGAGGTGGATGGGGTCAAGTACCTATGAGAGGCTAATACAAATGAGAGCAATATATATGAAAGAGACTGAAAGGAAGGGAACTGAAGGAGGTAAAATGAAAACGGTATAAAGTGAAAACGCCGACAAATTAGGTTAGCCATCACAGACAGAGAATGGACTGCATCAAAAATAGAGCCAAAAGAAAGAGGATGTCATTCAATTCCCGGAGGAAAATAAAATTGATTCTGTCGATTCATTTGTTTCTCGTTTTTCTTTTTTTGCTGGCTGAATTTCCAATTTATTTTTCCCCCATAGGGCCACAGTGACAAAAAAAATCAATTAGGAAGACAACCATAGGTTTAGAGAACCCATTTATTTTGTTCTACTTCATATCAGATGTAATAAAGAGTAGTGTGTTTTTAGCGATAAATGTACCAAGTACATGTGAGCATGCTATCAAACACTATCAGTACCCAGATAAAGTAGCAAACATAGGCCTTATGATGAAACCCTATTTTGAGTTGCTGATGAAAATGGATATAAAACATGTCTATACACCTGAAATAATGAAAGAGAATGGCATTTATTGAGTATATGTCAAGGCCTAAAATTGCATACCGATGTATATGAGTATATATACACTATTGATCAAAAGTTTAGGGTAAACTTTTTATTATTTAAGAAATTGCTTTTATTTTAACTGTTAGTTCATCACAAAATGAAAATTCTATCATTAATTACTCACCCTCATGTCGTTTCACTCCCACAAGACATTCATGTTCAGTACACAAATGAAGATCAGACAGAATGCCGTCAGATTTCCTTTCAAAGACTGCCTATGTAACTACCACTTCAATGCTTCAAAAACTTCATTAAGAGATCGGAAAACAAATCCATATGAATAGAGCGGTTTATTCCAGATTTTCTGAAGAGAATCGATTGCTTGTTATAATGAACAGATTTAATTTCCGTTTGTACTCACATGTAAACATTGATCAATAGATTGCCTTTGTAACTACTTCTGCTTATGTTCACTGAAGCAAATCTAACAGCATTCTTTCATTAAAAATATGTTAATTTGTGTTCTGGAGATAAATCTTAAGTCTTATGGGTTTGGAAGGACATGAGGGTGAGTAATGACAGAATTTTCATTTTGGGGTGAACTAACCCTTTAACAAGGACACATTTAATCGATTACCGTTCATATCAACGGTACCGTTCATATCAAAAACACTTGAACGAGTTGTATTCAACCAGGTGTCATCCTTCCTCACACAGAACGACCATCTGGACGTCAACCAATCTGGTTTCAAGAGCGGCCATTCAACAGAGACTGCGCTACTGTCTGTCACGGAATCCCTGCGGATTGCTAAGGCTGGCTCCAAATCATCTGTTCTCATCCTACTGGATCTATCTGCTGCCTTCGACACCGTAAACCATCAAATTCTTCTGTCCACCCTCTCGTCACTGGGCATCTCAGGTACTGCGCTTCAGTGGTTTGAGTCCTATCTCACAGGTAGGTCTTTCAGAGTTGCCTGGGGAGGGGAGGTATCCAAACCTCATGAACTGATCACTGGGGTTCCTCAGGGTTCAGTTCTTGGTCCCCTCCTATTCTCCATTTATACTACGTCACTGGGTCCCATCATACAGGCACATGGTTTCTCCTACCACTGCTATGCTGATGACACACAACTCTACCTGTCCTTCCAACCAGATGATTCCACAGTAGCTGCACGAATCTCAAGCTGTCTGGCGGACATCTCGACGTGGATGGAAGAACACCACCTGCAGCTCAACCTGGCAAAGACTGAGCTTTTAGTCTTCCCTGCCACTCCTACTCTTCAACATGACATCAACATACAGCTTGGTACAACCACCATTACCCCATCAAAGTCGGCCAGAAATCTTGGAGTTATCTTCGATGACCAACTGACCTTCAGTGACCACATCTCAAAGACGGCGCGGTCGTGCAGATTTGCACTTTGCAACATCAGGAAAATCCGTCCCTTCCTGACTGAGCACGCAACACAACTGCTTGTCCAGGCCCTGGTCATTTCAAGGCTTGATTACTGCAATGCTCTTCTGGCTGGTCTGCCGTCAAGTGCAATCAAACCTCTTCAAATGATCCAGAATGCTGCTGCACGTCTTGTCTGCAACGAGCCTAAGAGAGCCCACGTCACGCCCCTCTTCATCTCTTTGCACTGGCTACCCCTTGCTGCTCGCATCAAGTTCAAGGCGCTGATGCTTGCTTACAGATCCACCACAGGCTCTGCACCTTCCTACCTCCACACACTGCTACAACGCTACGTCCCCACCAGAAGCCTGCGATCGCTAAAGGAATGAAGACTTGTGGTACCATCACAGAGAGGCACAAAATCACTCTCCAGAACATTCTCCTTCACTGCTCCCTGCTGGTGGAATGATCTCCCTACTTTCATCAGGAACGCAGATTCCCTGGCAATATTCAAGAGACAGCTGAAAACTCACCTCTTCCGTGAACACTTAATCCCCTCATTAAAAAAAAAAAAAAAAAAAAAAAAAAAAAAAACCCTATCCTTCCCCCTTTTTCCCTTCCTACTCTAGCTTATGGTACTGAGCAATGTATGAAACTTGTATTGTGAGCACGTCCGGTGTTATTTGCCAATTCATGAAGAATCGCTTGTTTGTTTTCCTCACTTGTAAGTCGCTTTGGATAAAAGCGTCTGCTAAATGACTAAATGTAAAATGTAAATGTGATTAAAAGTACAAATCATTTCTATTTCAAATAAATGCTGTTCTGTTAAGACTTTCCATTTATCAAAGAATCCTGGAAAATTATCACAGTTCCCACAAAAATATTAGGTAGCACAACTGTTTTCAACATTGATAAGAAATGTTTCATGAGCACCAAATCAGCATAGTGATTTCTGAAGGATCATGTGACTGGAGTAATGATGCTGAAAATTCAGCTTTGCCATCACAGGAATAAATTTCATGTATTAAAATATATCAAAACAGAAAAAAAGTTATTTCGGAGGGCATAATTTACTTAAAACATTAAACAAACTCTTTTTTTCTTTCTTTGAGTTTGTGAATATTAAATGCAAATAATAAAGCTCAATATTTTAGTAAGTGGTTCAAGTACAGAAACCCTATTGTAATTTTATACTGTTTTTATTCAGTGTCTCACCTGGCCAGCAGTGTGACAGCTCCAGCCACGACAGGTGATGCAACACTAGTGCCAGAGAGAGAACGACAGCCCTCCTTCAATCCTGAACCACGCACACCAGAGCCATACGTCACAATGTCAGGCTTCACCCTGCCATAGCCACCTGGCAGCTCCTGATCAACAAATAGCACAGGAAGCAAGACAATGATTCAACTGAGCAGACAAGACAGACTGACAGATATTGTGATGAGTGGGAATAAGAGCAGTATATGTGCCTGAATGAAGAGTCAAAATTCTACAGTCATACATGGCCAGCAATGGTGTATTTATTTATATGTCTCGTGAGTTAAACCCTGCATCGGGATTTCACAGTTGGTATGATAAAACAAAACACTGTAATGTTTTTAAATGCACTTATTTATTCAGCCTTTCCTAAAGACATGTAAAGAGACCACTTTCTAATTAGACAACCTTTCCGTGACTCATTACTGAAGAGATTTAAACTTCAGTAGTAAAGTCAGGCAGTAATGAATTGATTTACTACTTTACAATTGATTATTTTTTTGCTTCATTGCTCAAAGAAGTCCTTGCATAACATTTTTCATATATATTGTTACAAAAACCATTTGATATAGTTAGCTAAATAGTCACTTATTTTAATCGTGTATCTAAAAAAAACAAAAAAGAAAAACTTTGTGTTTAAAAAAAAAAAGTGTGAAAACATGCCTTTTAATTTTAACTACACCATTTAAAGTAGGCCAAATCTAAGCTAACAGCAGGAGATTTAGAATTCAATTTAAATATCTTACTAATCTCAAGGCCATTAATTTATGTAATTCTCTCAAAAGGTGAAACGGAGGATTTTTGAAATGTATGTAAATCTCTTTCATTTATTCTCCTTCCTAAAGGGGAGACATCCAGAAATATTCAGCTTTGTCTAGCAGGAGGTGTCTGTCTGCCTATTTTAGGTCAGATCAAAACGCACAGACATGTTCTCACTGGTCTCTTAATGCAGCTGCACAGGGAAAAAAATGAAGTAATGCAACGTGAGCAGCACAAGAAGGAACTCACCCATGTTGTCATGCCCCGGGATGAGAACCTGGCAATATTGTCCTCAAAATCAATCCCTCCAACACCAATAACATCCATCTGATCTGCTGGATTGTTAAGAGTTCTGGAAGATGGAGGGAAAAAAATAAATAAATAAATAAAATCAATACATATACTGGGACTATTGGCCAAATCTAATATAATTTGTCCATGATTTACTCCACTTACCCGTAGAGAGGGCCATCATTGCCAATAGCAGATACCATAATAACCTTGTTGGCTGTAAGCTCCCAAACCTTGTTAAACACAGACAAGTCGTGCTTTAATTAGAGGACTACATTGCAGAGAGCATAAACCATATTTAAATGTACAGGCCAAAATACACTGCAATTTTAATGCTTCATTAAAATTGGTTGAAATGTTCCATATTTGTGGGTTGGTTTGGGAAAAAAAAAAAAAAAAAAAAAAGAATCTGCCCATACCTTATCAACAAATGGATGGTCCATAAAGTCTGGTCCCCCTATACTGAGATTTAAGACATCTATCTTCTTCAGGATGGCATAGTTAAAGGCATCTAAAAACCAGGAAGTGTAGGACACCTAAGAAGAAAGATATGAAGATTAACGTATGCATATGTGGAGGTGTGCATTTATTTGCTAAAATGTAATATTTTGGAATATTAAAATTTAAAAAAAATGGTTTCTATTTTAATACATTTTAAAATGTGATTTATTCCTGTGATGTCAAAGCTAAACTTTAACTGGCTTGATGGCTGCTTTTCATTGTCACATGAACCTTAATGATAAGAACAGTTTTTTGAGCAGCAAATCAGCATGTTGGAATGATTTCTTAATGATGGAAACAGTTGTGCTGCTTTACATGTGTGGAAATTGCGGTTGTGCTACTTTTTACAGGATCTTTGATGACTAGAACGTTCAAAAGAACAGCATTTATTTGAAATAGAATACTTTTATTACATTATATATGTCTTTACTTTCAATCAATTTAATGCATTTTTGCTGGATAAAAGTATTATTTTCTCTCATTAATGACTTTTGAAAGTGGTTGCATGTATAGGGAAATGGGAATGAATGTTGTTTGCTACCTGGTTATTAGTAAAAACTCTGAAGATATGAAGCTCAGAATCAGGAGCGAAGCCCTGGCACTCTCTCATGCTGGCGATAACCCCAGCAACAAAAGTACCATGACCCAACCCTGAAGAAAGAATTTGAGACAAAGATAAAAGACTGATTCATGCATCTCATGTGTCTGGGTTGATTCATTCAACTGCACTCAATAACAAACTATGATTGATTAAACATGTTTAAATTTGTTTCATGACATACACGGAGAACTTATCTTACCATCATCCAGTGTTTTCTCATTGGTCCAATTGGTTCTTTCCTTAACATTCTTAAAGTGAGGGTGCTTCTCACTTAACCCAGTGTCAAATACTGCTACCTTCACCCCAGAGCCTGTATAAAAACACAAATAAACCGAAATGCAAGCTTTAATGCAAACCTGATCTTCAAAAAGGAGAGGAGCGCTACGGTAGAGCATTATTTCACATGTACCAGTGTGTCCCATCTGCCAGAGCACATCCGCTTGCAGTATCTGGGCGACATGTCTGGGAATGGCCCGAAGAAGACGGCGACTGGAGTGTCTTCCTGTGGCATGCCAGAATCCAGACCCCAGAGACAGACTGGTCCTCCTAAGTGGCCTTGATGACTGCCAAGACTGCCACTTCTGCACCCAGCGCGTGTCATTGCATGGGGACGCACCATCAGTGCCCACTGAGAGAAAAGGAATGAGAAATCATTCAATGAATTATACTTCATCCCACTTGATTATTTTACCTGTGACAAGGATAGACTGCAGTATAAAGGGTATAGAAGAACCTCTACTGGCATTTCTGCTATCCCATAGAATATGCCATAAGTCACTCAGCCCTGAGGAGGAGGATTTATAGAAATGCTCTTTCAATTTCTCTAGAATGATCATGCAATTTATTACTCTTTCAGGCCATTCCCCATTTAAATCTTCATTTATAAGCACACACATTTATTTTTCATAATTCAATAGCTCTTTTATGCCATCCCTGTAGACACATTCGCCCCCCAGAACTAAAAAAAAAAATGCCCCTATTATTATGAATACTTCAAAAATAATAAATATAATAAATCAGGGCTCAACAATGACTTCAGAAATTCAGTTTTGTATCTCTACTAGTGTTGTCAAAATCACCAACTTCTGTATCAAGTCAGTCCTAAAATTTTAAAAATGTGACACTTTGAGAGTTGTTGAGCTCGTACGCACCTCTGATTGGCCATTGTGTTCACACACTCAGATATGTCTGCGATTGGCTACAATGATCATCGCACAGGAGCGCTTCAAAGCACACGGAAGTGTTTGAAAGTGTTTTAAAAGCAAGCATCTACCAATGGACTGGTCCGCTGATAGACAGCTGCTTTAAAACGCTCCTAAAAAACACACTTAGCAACTTATGTCAGAAGGAAATTTTTTTTATTACTTCTTAATATTTTTTTAATTCAATTACTTTTAATATTTTTCCATTGTTTTGTAAATGTACAAAAAAAACAACATTAAAATCAATAACCTCTAAAATGTTTTTAAAGAGAGTAGAATAATTTGTTAATAATTTTCAAACAAATTCTAACGGATTCTAAAACCATATAGATAATTTAATCTTGGCGACATTTAAATCAGCCAAATTAAACAACGGCCCAAAAGTGACAGTTCCATCGACGGGCCTGAAACTCTCTCACACTTATCCTAAGTCATTGTGCTTTCCTTATTGTTAAACCCTGTAAATGGAGGTAAATATTGCCAAAGCTTGCACAGCATCAGATTCTAGATTTGTTTAACACCAACCTAACCACTCAGTCTCTACATCTACACCTTGATTAGCATTTTTATTGGCCCTATGAATAACTTCCAGCGAGACCAGAGATGTGCTTTCAGGAATATACAGACAGGTTTTCAAATAGAGCAGAGAGATAATAACAGTGATCACCTCCACACTTCCACGGAAATGTCCTCATAAAGGTTTAAAGAGTAAAAAACCTCTTGTAAATTGTGGGCGCAGCGGTTGGAAAGGAATTGTAGGCGTTTAAGCGTGGCTGAGTTGCAGAGCCAACCACTTTGACCTGCTCTGACATGTCAGTCTTCCTCTCTGGCTGATTACTGCTCATTAATTCCCCCTAGAGCTATACAGACAAGACTAGTGCATATACGGTAATTATATTACATTTCAATCCCCCACTCGTGCTCTTGTAGAGCTGACCTAGACATCATTTGAATGATAATTACTTGCATATATGCGCTGATACCGTGACCAGGGGTTATTCTTAGAGAAAGAGACTCAGCTAATAGCAGTTAATGATGTATTTTGTTCTTAATACAGAAACCAGAGTGCCTCGAAGCTATACTATGTAGTGGAAGAGTGAGATACGCTAGCATGAAGGGGTGCAGGCTGGTGAAGCCAGACTGATGAGCAGCTCCTTGAGTGTTATTCCAGAAAATAAATTTAAAGTATAAAAATTAATTTCAGTTATGTCAGCCCTCCAGTCTTAAGTGTCACATGATCCTCATTCTAAAATGCTGATTTGGTGCTCAAGAATTATCATCATGAACTAAATATTTTTTTTCAGGATTCTTTGATAAATAGAAAGTAAAATATCTGCATTTATTTGACATATAATTTGTCTTTACTGTCACTTTTGATTAATGCATTAGCTGAATAAAAGTAATAATTTCTTTACAAAAAATAAAATTCTTACTAACAGATTAGGATGCTGGTACAGGAAGACTGTGACAATGTTATTACACATGAGCGGTGCTATTAAACCGTTATCATTCTCCCCGAGTTTCTCAACATTGACAGAAGATTTGCATGGAGGTGTAATTTTATTCTAGTAGTGGAGAACTCAATGTGCAAAGACAGAACATTCTTTCACCTCAAACACTTCTGAAAGTCATTTCCTCCACCCCATGCAGTAAATAAACACTTCCTATTCGGTTCACCCCCTGCTGATGACTTTCCTCCATGCAGTCACCCCAGAGAGCTGGGAAAGAACAAATTGCATGGAACCTCTGATAGTGCACAGCACTGCAGGGTTCAAGTGTGACTTATAAATACAGATCAGTACAATACCGTGTACTAGGAGTACTGCGTTTTTTTTAAAGTATTATGAGCAGTATTATGCCCATGTTTTGAATGTCAGTGTTTGAATGAGGATACAGTACTACTTACAGTCAGTCATTTTGAGGCTGCGAAGGACCATGCGCTGGGGCGTCACTCGTTTGATGTAGGGGTGGTCTTGCAGGGTGAGCAGGCTGCTGCGGACGTCCTGCCGGATCTCTACCACCTCAAAGTCACTGGGGTAATCGCTAGCAGGATTGTCCCTCCGTACGATGCGCCAGTTCACTGCGTCCACATCTCGCAAGGCGCTGCTGATGAAATCACCCCGCGCTTTGGCTGTGAAGTATCCGTTAAATGCAACAATGTACTCTAGAAGAGAGAATAAAAGATATTGCAAAATCCCACAGGATAAATGCACATGTACTACGGTTTCTTAAACACCTGTTATTGGTCATTGAGTTCATGTGCTCACCAGATATGTCTGTGATTGGCTACAATAATCAACGCTTCAAAGACATGTTGTAAATAGAAATCTGTGACCCTCTTCACCGAGCTCTTACACAGATACACATGGGAGGGTTTAAAAGCAGGTGTCTTTCAGCGGATTCTGATCCCTAATGTATCTCCTAGCAAACAGAACCACTGCTTTCAAACGCTGTGTATCTGTGCAAGAGCACAGTGAAAAACTTCAGATTTACAACAGGTTTCAGAAGCGATGATCACTGTAGCCAATCACAGATATATCTGTTGAGCGCGTGAACACAATCAATCACAATCCAGTGAACAGAGCTCAAAATGCTAGGGGGAAATGCTGGTATCTTTTTGTCAAACCTAACATGCATTTACTGCATTCACTTGATGTCTTGGTTCTGCTTCTATTTGGGCAACTCATCATTCAAATGGATCCGACCTTGCAAATAACGACTGCTGAGAGAAACTTTAGGCCAGGGCTGGTATACAGGAACACCCATATTCTTTCTTTGCTTGACAAACCTGAACAAAGATACTATCAGAATGCTTTGAAATGTGTCCATCCTCCAGAGTGCTTGAAACGACTTCGAACAAAGCCCACAGTACACAAGGGAATGCAACACAAGAATGCAGACACAGACTACATTAAGGGTTTAGTGACTTTGAAGATAGCAGAGAGAAAGCATGAAATGATTATTTTCTAAAAGCATGTTATTGATCTTACTGTGAATGATTCATTTATAAACTTTATCTAGTTATTCTTTAATCAAAACACCATAACTCAACCTTCAAGTGAAAACGACAGACTTCTACAATCATTTTGTCAGCTTAAACCGTCCCTGTCGCCAGCAAGCTCGCATTCAGCTGATCTGCCTCCAACCAATCATCAACTGAATAAAACCAAGTCCACGGAACGCCCCACATTTTTTTCCTTTTCATTAATCAGTTTCACTGAATCTTCCAGGGAAAAATGGCAGACTTCTCCAATCATTTCCTCTCCAATCATAAACCCAGCCCCTTTCTTACAACCCCATGCCAGCAAATTTGCATTTAGCTGATCTGCCTCTAACCAATCAACAACTGTATAAAGTCCACAGCACGCCGCACATTTTTTCCTTTTCATTAATCCGTTTCACTCAAACGTATGTCAAAACACAGCAGAAAAAAACAGGACATTTTGTTTGACAAACCACAAGGCCCAAAGTAAAATCTGCGTCTTGAAGCAAAAAACAGAAATGAATGCACTGCAGCCAGATTAGGAGATAATGTGCTTTGTTCAAACTTAATTAAAAGTGGAACTATTACCACATAAAATCATTTTGCCAATCCCACAATTCATAGCTTTGGGTGAGGGAAGTGAAAATGAATTAAACATTAGAGGATGGCACAAAGGGCGCATTCACCGAGCAGTAATCAGGCCACTATAAATAACGTGTTACGTTCTGGTCTTGTATACCCACATCCACACCACACCCAATTTAGTGAAATGTGTGCCCTTTGAAAACAACGCTGGACTCAGATTAAGTCTTAGGAATGTATTGCCAACACTCTGGGCTGGACGCCAGCAAACACACAGAGCGGAGGGCACGATTTAGCCAATGAATGGACAGAGTCCTAACAGAGAGCTGCCGCACAGTGGAGTCCATTACACCAGCACTGTTTGACCTGAAGCGTTCACGTTTTGTCCTGCCCTAAATTACATCGGAAAGTGCAACAGCTGCTTTAAACTCTCAATATACCCCATAAACTTGTTGACAACTGATTTTCAGTGCAATAAAATGTCATTATCAACACTAAAAACTAAATTACCGCACTAAATGATGCACTAAAACACAATGACTGCACATATTGTAGCCTATGACAATTCACAGTCAATACCCTTAAACAAACCTTAGACAAATTAACTCCTACTCATTTTGTTACAGACACAATATAAGTCAATTTTCATTCAGTGCAAAATGACATCGCTTACCATGCTTGACTACTTTGGTAGAGAAGTCCAGTTTCAGCATGACCTGCGAGCAGTTTGAGCTCAAGAGTGCATCAGCATTCAAAGGAGGATGAAAGGGAGTTGAGAATGGTCCACTGTTTTCCTCTGTGCCCACCAGAGGCAATCGACCTCCTAAGGCAGCCACAAGCAAGCACAGCCGTAAGATCATCGTCCCTGTGGTCCGTTTCTGGTTATTACCCATCTAAAGATACAGGCGTTTTCAAAGGTAACAAACGTGTAGGGGTATTTGCAGTTTATGAAATAGTTTAGGTCCAGAACTCAGAGAAGCCTGAATAACACATGGCTTGGGTATTCATTTCTTTCTTCGTTTCCTCTCCATTGTGTGTTTGTGGTCCAGTGGAGGTGATCAGTGTGGCAGCCTGAGGATGAGGAGCGGGGCCATCTTCACGAAAGGGTAAAACACTACAGTAGATTAGGAAGGGTGTTCATCTGGTGAGTGGCTTCCTCACAATGGCCATAGGTTTTTATATTCTTCCTGTAGATAGAGGAGACAACACAAGAGTCACATTTAGATAGTTGCTGGAAATCACAAATATCAAAATTTCAACATTCAGCCAGTCATTATTCATCTCAATGAGGAGCTTAAATAGTAAACAGTTATTTTAAACTGTAATAATATTACACAATATTATTTCTGCTCATATAAATGCAGACTTGGTGAGCATAAGAGACTTTTGAACAGTAGTGCAGACACACAAAAGACAAGGACCATTCATTTTAAAATCAAGTGTGGTCCAAAGACCAAGCCACTCTGCATCGACAGACGCCGACCAAAAGCAACGTACACATTCATCGGGTTTTGTCGGATCAGTGCGTTAGACCTCTGTCTGTTGCGGCTCATGCAGATTGCTGTCATTAAAGACATCTAGAATGTTGCTTGTAATCAACCACAAAATGTTAGCCTCAGGAAAATGTGAGGGACATTTCCTTGAAAACACGGTCCCCCACCCACAGGCACACTTCCAGAGGCTTCATTTCCCACTGACTCCAGGCTGTAAATGCCAAGAAGTGGGCTTAACTCAGATGGGCTAAGCCATTATGCAACTCAATATGCACACCATATGGCTCTTTAGTACGGACCAGACCATCCCTGTTAGTCACAGACACACAAAGAGAACTGTAAAGACATAAGTACTGACTTGTGTTGAGATGACAAGAAAAAAAAAGCTCACCAAATTATTAAGATCTAGCTTGCATACAGATGCAAAAATGTTACTGGCATGAAATGAAAATTCATGCTATTTATTTTCTAAATGATAGATGCTGTTGTAAACAATTAATTCCTGCAGGTTTAATTTTTTTTAAATGTTTTGAGCTCGTATTGTTTAATCAAAATGCCACAATGCGACAGACGTGTCTCTGGTGACGTATGCAGGACTTCTCCAATAAAACTGCCTCCACTTAAGTGCAACACACATCTCACAATCCAATAAACTACCAGTCCTCGCCCTACATTTAACAGGCTGTGATGATGCCTTTCCACAGTTATTAACATGGCAAATCTAACAACAGCAAAGTACATTTATAAGACTAAAATTTGTTATATTACCTTGGCATTCAGTTGGAGAAAACTAGTTAATGCTGCTGCATGAACATTTCTAATACAACTGACCAAGCTAATCAAACTCTCAATATTTATTTCCTATCTTTAAAAGTCTTAGAAATGCTATATTTTATTTTGCTATTGGGGCAAATGGGAATTTCGAAATTAATTTGTTGCAGTGTCTGTTCACAGCTATAGAAGTTTACCCAATTTTTCCTTTTGAGAACCGCAGGAAATGTGAAAAGGATCCACAGAGAAGGAATCACAACATGTAAAACAAATGTGATCTTCACAGAATCAATGTTTACTTTGATTTTGTTTGTAGAAAAGCACTATCCAGGATGTTAGTGTAACAAGCTAAAGTAATAATACACCCCGCAAAAAAAAAACTGCCATCACTGCACTCATCCTGTTTGACTACTTTCTTCTGTGGAAGACAAAAGATGGCAGAATGAATAGTGCATGTGCCTGAAGCTCTCAGTCTAACATCTCTCTTTTACAAGTAACTGACAGAATTTTCATTTTGGGAGGATCCGCCTTATAAACAAACAACTAAAGCAATGCTGAACGTTTTGACTTCAGCCTGGTTTCACAGACACAGCTTGGATTAAACCATTAGGCCTTTGTTAAATTAGGATATTTACGTAGTTTTTTTCATAAACATGCCTTTGGAAAAAACATTACTGGTGTACATCTTGAGACAAACCAATGGCACCAACATATATTAAGATGTCAGTGCAAGTAGCTTTCAGTTAAGACAGCTCAAACATGCATTTTAGTCTGGGATTTGACTCAAGCCTCGTCTGTGAACCCCGGCATTCGTGTAAAAGGGCAAAAGTCACTTATTCCAATTATAAATAGCAAAATTAGGAGAAAAGGGCATTGGCCTGCAAAAGCCATAGTTTTCTTGGCCAAAAGCATTAGCCTTTTGACACATTACAAAATAAATGTCATAATCAAACAGTAACCAAAGGGATACCCAGCTCTGCTCTTTTGTTTAAAAAAAACAAATAAACACAACAACAACAACAGACATTTGAACAAAGCCTTAGCATTGACAGCAGTCTGTACTGGATGTAATGTTCAAATTGTAAGTAAAGAATGAACATAAGGAGTCAGTATTTGGACAGCATGGTTTGGTTGTGTACTGATTACAACACTTTGTCCGATAGACAGATCTGAAATCATTTAATCTCTTACTTTCAACAATACACTGCACACTAGCCAGTGACAATAACACTAGCATGTCCTGCTAGCTATAACATCACCAAAACATCTTTTTCAGTCGCGTAAATCAGTTTGTCAGAATGACCCGTTGTTCACTACCCTCTCATGTAAAAATAGCTTCAAATATCATGTTTTTGTCGCTAAATAAGACAAACATGTGGACAGTCGCCACCATCCTGTAACAAGCTAACAGCTAGCTTAGCCACCAAGCATAAGAGTTGCCAGACATGACCAACAACCCCACATCATACTTATATGTATACTTACTATCCGCGGAATGTGCAACGATGACACAGAAAATGATGAACTCCCGGAATATGTCGTCTAAAATATTTCGTAGCTTGGCTTTAGTATCTATTCGAACTGCACACAAGCTAATGGCGCAAGCTGTTAGACTGTAACGTGAGTATCTGGTATTAAACACAACAACCAGTAGCCAATTAGCGATCGCTGCGTCACGTCTCGACTCGGGATGGATAAGCGTTCAGCCAATAGATAACGTTTATAACATTACGCTTCTATGTGATTGGTTTTACGATTCCTATAAAAGGTGCTTCAGAAGCAAGCATGTTGATTTCCCCTCACTGGAAAAGTTAAAACCCATCGAAAGGAGCAGATACATTACTATGAATTGAAGATTTCAGTCATAGTCTAATAGTGGCAGCCCTAGTTTGCTGTCAAGTTTTAGCTGGTTTGAGATAGATTCACTTGTCTAATGGCCGGACTGAAGTTACACTAGTTTATTTGGCTTTACTGACTGATCAACAACAGTGTATGTAGGGTACATAGTTGTACATTTGTTGTTGAAACCCTCTCTTATATTCATAAATGTATTTATAAACAGCCATTTACATTATTTATATTCATTCACTTATTCAGACTTGTCAGAGGGAGCCGGCTAAACAACATTTTTACACCCTTGTATTTAAATTTTGTGGGGAACAGCCAAGAGATGGTGTTGAGGAGTAACGAAATACAAGTAACTTAGTTACGTATTTAAAATACAAAATTTGAGTAGCTGTATTTCATTAGTTACATTTTAAATGGGTGGTAATCGGATTACAGTTACATCTGAAAAGTATTTTAGGTTACCAAAGTGATTACTTTGAATTTTAATGTCATTTTAACAGCAATTGGTGATTCTCTGACTCTGACAGTCTGAAAAAGCAGAGTTGAGTTTCACCAACATATTTTTAAGAGGGATCATAAAAATTGTTATTTTTATTTAGTACTGTCCTGAACAAGACAAAAACAACAACAAAAAATTGCCCAACTGTCCTGTCATGACCTGGATGATCCACGACTGTTTTCATGTTTTGTGATAGTTGTTTGTGATTTTATAATTGTAAAAAAGGTCTCTGCAACTTTCTCACAATTTGTTTTTTTCTCCCTCACAATTGTGAGTTTGCAATGGGAGATATAAACTTGCAATACTGACTTTTTTTCTTGCAACTGTGAATTTAGTATGTGAGTTTATATCTCATAATTCTGACTTTTCTCAATATTGTGAGTTTATATCTCATAATTCTGACTTTTCTCAATATTGTGAGTTTATATCTCATATGTTTGACTTTTCTCAATATTGTGAGTTTATATCTCATATGTTTGACTTTTCTCAATATTGTGAGTTTATATCTCATATGTTTGACTTTTCTCAATATTGTGAGTTTATATCTCATAATTCTGACTTTTCTCAATATTGTGAGTTTATATCTCATAATTCTGACTTTTCTCAATATTGTGAGTTTATATCTCATATGTTTGACTTTTCTCAATATTGTGAGTTTATATCTCATAATTCTGACTTTTCTCAATATTGTGAGTTTATATCTCATAATTCTGACTTTTCTCAATATTGTGAGTTTATATCTCATAATTCTGACTTTTCTCAATATTGTGAGTTTATATCTCATATGTTTGACTTTTCTCAATATTGTGAGTTTATATCTCATAATTCTGACTTTTCTCAATATTGTGAGTTTATATCTCATATGTTTGACTTTTCTCAATATTGTGAGTTTATATCTCATATGTTTGACTTTTCTCAATATTGTGAGTTTATAGCTCATAATTCTGACTTTTCTCAATATTGTGAGTTTATATCTCATAATTCTGACTTTTCTCAATATTGTGAGTTTATATCTCATATGTTTGACTTTTCTCAATATTGTGAGTTTATATCTCATATGTTTGACTTTTCTCAATATTGTGAGTTTATATCTCATATGTTTGACTTTTCTCAATATTGTGAGTTTATATCTCATAATTCTGACTTTTCTCAATATTGTGAGTTTATATCTCATATGTTTGACTTTTCTCAATATTGTGAGTTTATATCTCATAATTCTGACTTTTCTCAATATTGTGAGTTTATATCTCATAATTCTGACTTTTCTCAATATTGTGAGTTTATATCTCATATGTTTGACTTTTCTCAATATTGTGAGTTTATATCTCATATGTTTGACTTTTCTCAATATTGTGAGTTTATAGCTCATAATTCTGACTTTTCTCAATATTGTGAGTTTATATCTCATATGTTTGACTTTTCTCAATATTGTGAGTTTATATCTCACAATTCTGACTTTTCTCAATATTGTGAGTTTATATCTCATAATTCTGACTTTTCTCAATATTGTGAGTTTATATCTCATAATTCTGACTTTTCTCAATATTGTGAGTTTATATCTCATATGTTTGACTTTTCTCAATATTGTGAGTTTATATCTCATAATTCTGACTTTTCTCAATATTGTGAGTTTATAGCTCATAATTCTGACTTTTCTCAATATTGTGAGTTTATAGCTCATAATTCTGACTTTTCTCAATATTGTGAGTTTATATCTCATAATTCTGACTTTTCTCAATATTGTGAGTTTATAGCTCATAATTCTGACTTTTCTCAATATTGTGAGTTTATATCTCATAATTCTGACTTTTCTCAATATTGTGAGTTTATATCTCATAATTCTGAGGGGAAAAGTCAGAATTGTGAGATAAAAACTCGCAATTATCCTTTTTGTGTTTTTTCCACACTTATTAGTATTCTAAAGTATTTAGATTAAGTTACTAAACTTGAGTAATGTAACGAAATACATTACAAATTACTTTTTAAACCATGTATTTTGTAATCTGTAGTGAAATACATTTTAAAAGTAACCTACCCTGCCAAGAGAACACAACGTTTTGTTTTTATGAGCAATGATATTGAGGAACAAACAGAGGGATTATCAAACATTTTCTAGATTATATCTGCAATTCCTTTAAAAATGTATAGGCATGCAATAAACACTACATAAAATATGTTTGTAACGTATTTTATCATGAGCAGTAGGCAGACATTAATAATAAATAATTATTTCTCTCTTTTCAAGTCTCTTTCAGCGACTGGCTTAGTTTAATAAATTAAATGCTGAGGTAACTTAGATTGTCCGGACTGTGATTCAATAGTGTCCTTTTTCCTTCACTAACCTGATGTATGTACTTTACACTAGAGTAGTATGATGTTGCAAACCTAATGTTTAAAGGTTACACCAAAAAACATGATTCATTATAATATTAGTTGATGAAATGGTTTTGAATAGACCTCAAAATAGAGCAAAAGTCTGAAGATGACAGGTTTCTGCATTAACAAAGCTGGCTGTCAGACATGACATGCAATGAAAAGGTCTTGAAATGTGGTGAGTCTTTATCTTATCTTTTATTATTATTTAAACAAACAACACTTAAAATGTGATGTTTTTATTTAATGTCTTTAAAATTATTTACTCCAGAAATGTACATTTTTTGTCAAAATATATTGTCACTTTACAAAGAGCACAATTATATAAAAAATTATTTTCAGTCAAGAGGTTATTTAACAATTTTACAATTCAGCTGAGGAGAATAAGTCTTTTCAAACTCCCTAATAATGCCTCTTAATACTCTTCTGTTACATCACCAGATCAGCGCCAAGCGGAGGTTTTAGTACATCATCAAATCCGCCATGTGTGCTTCAAACATTTCTGCCTTTGCTCGTTTGGTAGGCCATGCATGCATGAGTCTTCATTCTTCTCAGTGAGACAGCAGTCTCACTCCCGCTTTACTCCCCGTGCTCCAGTGGCGGTGACGTGACACACTTCTACATCAGCCCCAAGCTTACGCAGCTCATCCAGCCAGATCTGTTGCTTCTGTGACAGACGGTCATTAGGACCCTTCACTTCCACCAGCTAGAAGAACACAACTCAAATGAGCAATGTTTATAAGAATTTCCATTGTTACATAACACTGTAATCTTATTAAATCAGTTAAATACGTTTCTTTCTGGAGTATTTAAAAGTGTTTAAAACACAGTGAAATTTACTTGCAAGCTACGTCTCTGACTCACCTTGTACTTCTTGTTGGACATGCTCCAGACTACCAGATCTGGAAGACCTCCTCTGCAGTGCCTGTAGTCCTTTGCCATTCTGAGGACCACACCACTTAAGAAGTGGCCACCCAAACACTCTACTAGACTCTAAAGCCAGACAAAGAAAATTAAATAATTACAATGTGCTTGTGAACAATCTGACACATGCAGTACAATCAATTCAGATTTGTAATAATCAATGTTAATGTCACCATAAAATCAAAACTTACAATACTTGTTTTTTTATGGAATGTTGCATGATTTATCTGTGCTCGTCATTATTTTAATTTTTTTTTATTCATGTGCCATGATAATCTTTAAAGGGGACCTACAATACCCCTATTCACATGATGTAATATAAGTTTCCGGTGTCCCCAGAATTTGTCCATGATGTTTCAGCTTAAAATGCCCCACAGATAATTTATTATAGCTTGTCAAATTTGCCCAAAAACATGCCGTTTTTTTGTGTGTTCCTCTTTATATGCTAATGAGCTGCGGCTCACTTTCCAAAAGAAGGAGGAGCTTTAACAGCCCGCGCTTCGGTTGCTCATCCACAACAAAGCTGGAGAATCTCACGCAGCCAAAATGACGATTGTCAGTAACTGTGTTCAGCCTTACATTGTTCAAACCGGAGTCGGACACTGATGGAGAGACTCAGGGAGAAGTTAAAACTTTTAGAATGTAACTGGACATTCTGGATGTTATTTTTGAACAAAAAGAAGAACTATGTAGTTTGCCTTTAATTAATGATGTTAAAGGCACAATATGTCATTTATCGCCACTAGACGTTGTCTATTCAAAACAAAGGCATAGTTTGACAGAGAGATTGAGTGCGGAATCATGGGAGTTGTCGTCTTCAATTCACAGAATCCAATGGGACTCGGGCACAAATCATATTCATGGATAAGATTATTAACGTTAATTTAGTATGAAGCAGAGCAGGGCCGAGTGCTGTGGGAGCGTCACGAGGCCACTTGAGCAATTGCTAATGAGAGATGAGTGCAAAACACTTCTCGAGAGAAGCTGAAATTTTGTTATGCCACAGTCGCCGATTCTGCTTCTTCCGATCAAGCGTATGTGGGGTAAAGCAGCACTGTTTTATCTGATTATATGCATTTGAGTGTGTTGAAAATGATGTTATAACGTTAATCTGTGATATTTTAATATAAAAGTCTTACATATCCTTTAATCCTTTAAAAGACACTTTGAGGAGTTGACAGACCACTACTTGGAAAATGAACAAGAGAAATTGCAAAACTCAGTGTTGCAGCAATAGAAAAAGAGCCAGTTTCCATTCAGATTGAGATGTTGTCTGTTGTTTTCCTCTAAAACACAAATGAACATTAGCTAGATTTTATTGTTAATTTGTAATATGTTACTGAATAGTAATCTTTTGCAAACATCCCCATTCAAATCATGTTTCTCCATTCAAGTAGGCCAGAGCTGCCGGAATAGCTATTACAAAGATGGCCACCATGTGAACGAACATGGCGTAAAGAATCTGCGATTACCTGTGCCTGCTGAAGAGAGGAGAAGCGCTCCCAGTTTATCAGCGCACACACTCTCCCCTCTTGTGCGTTCCACACATCAGCGAGCAGCTCCTGCAGCGTCTCTGCAGACGCCTCGCGCAGCATCTCAGCGCGAGCCTTGATAGCTTCCTGCCGGTTACCATAGAAACAATCGGTGTGCAAATCCAAAGGACAAGTCTGGGAAAGGGCATGGAGTCATTGATCACTGATCTGTTGAGGTGGTATGACCTGACAATAAAGCGCAACCCTAAATGTGTGAAGCACACAGCATTCATTCTTTAATTAATTACGTACCTGGTATGGGTTTCGGAAGACATCAGGAACCCCGTCGATGAAGATGATGTCCCACATGAGGAGTCCAAACAGGGTGGAAAAAGTAGAGCCTTCTCCATGAATACCTTAGAAGGGGAAAAAATGCAGAATGTATACGCTAGTGCAGGATTTCCCACAAGGGGGTTCATGAGTTGATTAACAGCTAATAATTAATCAAAAAATGTCAAATAAATAATAACAATCAAAATAAAACACTAATTTTTTTTTTTAATTTTAGAGATATACTTGCATGTAACCATTAACCGGCATCAGAGAACCGTAAACATGCAAATGTGTTGTTAAGAATATTTAAAAATTACCTTAAAATCTGTATTTTAAGTAAATATTTTAGATCAAAGGGACTGACAATATAGTTAGGGAATCACTGAATTTGCTAGCTTTACTTGCACATTTTAATGATGTTATGAAAATATATTTGATTACAATACATTTCGCTTCTTAGCAAAAATGACTCTGAAACAATATATATTTTTTTAAAACAAAAAAGTAAAATGTACTTGTTGCTCTATTTCATGCAGGACTGGAGCTTTCAAGCTTGTAAGCATCGTAAAAATGGGTCTTTATGATTATTTTTGAATGCTTCTGAAGTCATACACTGCTTTTAAAGAGAGAAACAGACTGAAATTTGAATCATTTTCATTGAAAATCTGTACATGACTGAATTAGCAATGTCAAATTTGTAAACAAATCATCTAAGTCGAATCTTTTTAATGAATCACCTGATCTGGTTCAGAAACCAGTCTGAATGATTCAAACACCTGTACATCTCTGATGAAATGCACCAAGGAGAGCAAGGCTTGTAGGGAAGAGGTCAAGACCTTCAGCCCCATTCATAACTGCATACTACAAGCTACATTCTTCAAAATGTCTCCTTTCGTGTTCCACAGAAAAAAAGAATGTCATTTCGAGGTTTGAAATGACAACAAGGCCATGTAAATGATTTTTGAGTGAGCTATCTCTTTAACTTCCTTCATTTTTATGGTGCACAAACAATGTGATGCCAGACCTTGATCAAATCCAAGGGTTCTGTAGTGTTCCAGAGCCAGTTCCTCAACAGAACACATGACCATAGTCCCTCGTCCCTCGCTGGAACCTTCATCCTCATTGGCTGCTCTAAGGAACACTGATTTGCCCATGCCACCCTCATGAGGAAAGAGCTGGCCCCGAATTGTCACCTGTTAAAACACAGTTGCAAACTGTACATCAATGTTGCTATATCAGAATATAAATAATAAAATTAACACTGCAGTACATTTTTTAATATTCATCCACATTCTCCAATTACATGGAGATACAGATTTAGTTTTAACCACAAAACAATATGCGTTGAATAACACTATATTATAATGGAACCCCCGACAAAAATGATGTTGAACTGAAGACTCACATGAGTGACATCCTGTACGTGTACAGGCGGCAGATCTCGGAGCAGCAGACGGTACCTCTTCAAGCTTGCAGATTCCTTCATTCGGGAAGCTCGCTGATGAAGTGACAATTTGTGGCCTGTTCGGACCAGAGGGTCATTCAATCCATCCCGGATAGCACAGATGGCCTTGATACAAAAGGCGTCAAAATAATTCAGTCCTTTGAAAGAACGCTCGTGTATCCCAAATAAAAGCAACATTAAAACAATCTCTCTGTTTATATTCATCTACAGTCAAATGATGTACCTGCTCATGTTGTTTAAGGTGTTGCTGGAGATTGAGAGCAAGTCTGTCCCACCAGCGCCCCCTACTGTCCACACAATTCACTGACTGGGACAGAAGATTCCGGAGCTCCTCCACGGCTTCCTACAATGCAGAAATGCAAAGAAAAATAATTGAATGAACTCATGTAAAATCGATATAAAGGATAAAGTGTTTGAAAAACCATGTATTATCCACTTACATCATAGCGGCGAAGTCTTTGTGAAATCTCAACTCCTCGAGACATTATACGAGTGTAGGTCCAGCCCACAGTGAAACACCGCAGAAACACAGGCAGTTGTTCTTGATGACTGCACACATATTGAAACTCAATCCATCTTACAACAGCAAGCAAATTAAAATGAAAGTTTTCTTTTTCAAACCTTATGTCACAGGAGTCTTTAATCTCCTGCCAAGTAGCCTTTGCTGTAGTATAGAGGTCATGGGCGTCCTCCCAGCTGCCAGTCTGCATTGCAGCAATCACTTCCTGCAGTGTACGCATCGCCGTTTCGTACCTGTACAGAAGAATATGCACAGAATCAAACATTTTACAATAATAATAGAGATAATAATGTTTCTAGTACATAATGACAGATAGTGCCGTCTTCAGGAGTAAACCTCTCAAAACCTGTCAAGAACATGTACAGGTCATATTTCAGCCCAAAATCACAAGAGAGAAAAACAATAAAATGATTTTCATTGTTTTGCTAAAAAATAATGTTTAAATATTTTAAAAATTAATTAATTTGCATTTAATTATGTATGCATCATGGTATTTGTTCCAACAATTTACGCTTGTTTAATTTCTAAATACATTTTTGTATTACAGAATTTATTTTTTTAATTACTGTACATAACTCTCATCAAAATATCACCATGCAAAAATCAAAATGGTCCTCAAATAGACAAATAGGATCATCTTTATGCAAAAAACTTTTCGGTCCCACTTTATAACATTTAAATGAAACAATTGATACAAATGCACTTATTGCGTAGACACATGTTTCTACATTGTACTTATATTTAAAAAAATACCAGCATGTAATTACAGCTGCAGCTAATTTCCGTAATTACGTCTATAATTACACTTTTGACCCTTTCCGTACCTTTTAACCCACGCTTAGAGGGTCAGTTCACCTAAAAAATAAAATTCTGTCATTAATTACATGTCGTTCACGTTGCTTTACAAATCATTAGTTTTGAATCAGTGGTCCGGTTCACGTATCAGACTGTCGAAGTCACGTGAACTATTGAAATTGTGAATCACTTATGACGTAGCGAAGCCTTGTTTACTGAAATCACATGACTTTGGCGGTCCGAACCACTGATTCGACACAAATGATTCGACACAAATGATTCGTAAAGCTTCGAAGCAGTGTTTTTGAAATCGGCCACAACTACATATTGTTGAAAAGTCGTTATTTTGGGTTTTTTTGCCACACAAAAAGTATTCTCGTCACTTTATAATATTACGTTTGAACCACTGCACTCACATGAACTGTTTTAAATATGTTTTAGTATCTCTCTGGGCATCTGAAAGTGTTAATTATCTTGCTGTCAATGCAGGCCTGACTGAGCCATCAGATTTCATCAAAAATATCTTAATTTATGTTCCTAGGATGAACAAAGGTCTTCTGGGTGTGGAACGACATGAGGGCGAGTAATGACAGAAATTTCATTTGTAGGTGAACTAATCCTTTAAACCTACCAATACCACTAAACCTTTGCCAAACCTTACCTGTATCCCCCCCTCAATAGTAGCAAAGTGTTTTGCAATGCAACTTCAACAGAAAAAGTACATAGTAATAAAAAGTGTGACCTACTTTTCTTTTCTTGTGATTTTGGAGTGAAATAGCCACTTGTTCAAAGTTTTGTTAAAGAAATAAAGATAACACTGACCTGATGAGGTCATCCCTGTCCTGAAACAGTCTGGCTGAGCGATGTACAGTGTACTCTGGGAAAGCCAGGCGGCCAGAATTGACAAGCAGAATGGTGTAGAGCTGCCCTTGACCTCCAGCGGCCATCTCCTCCTCCTCCAAAGTGTCTGTGAGGGAGAACAGGAGCAGGACGCGGGAGAACACAGCACGTGACCTGCGGCACAGACGCACACAGGAACCTGCAGCCTGCTTGGCCCTGAAAAAGAAAAGCTGGACATCTGTTTCGTACACTTGATATTATACACCGGTGTTAAAAAGTTTGTATTTGATCAAAAAAAAAACAGGAATATTGTGAAATATTATTATAATTTAAGCTAAGTGCTTTCTATTTGAATATATTTTAAAATGTAATTTATTCCTGTGACGCAAAGCTGAATTTTCAGCATCATTACTCCAGTCTTCAGTGTCTTGATGCATTTCTTTTTATGATCGATGTTGAATACAGTACTGCTTAATATTTTTTTCTGGATTCTTTGATGGATGGAAAAAGACAGCATTTATTTGAAATAGAAATCTGATATGTTTTACTGTCACTTTTGATCAATTTGATGTGTGCTTGCTGAATAAAAGTATTAATTTCTCATAACAATCTAACTGACCTTTAAACATTTGAATGGCACTATAACGACAAAAGTCAGTGTCTGCTAAATCGCCTTTTTTAATGTAATGTAAATGACGTTAACAGCTTCAGCCGGTCCTCTATAACAAGTGCAAACCTTTGGCTGGGATACAAGTACAGATGCTACATGTGTCTTGAATATCTCACCTCTTGAGAATGACTGCAGCCGTGTTGTTTTGACTAACAAACAGCGATCGCTGTTTCCCCAGCTGGAGTAGCCCTTCTACCAACTGCTGTTTCTGAGTGCCATTCCCTCCACGGCCAAGGTGAAATGTTTTGGCCAGGTTTCTGAGCTCTGGTGCAGGAAGCAGATCCAAAACTTCCCGTATGTCGTGAAGCTCCAATTCTGTCGCAGGGGAGAAGTCATGAGCAGCAGCCAAGTGTGTTGCCTGATGTGGGTTCTTAACTGTTGATAAATCAGAAACGTCGACAAATCTTGGCACTAACCTGTTTGTAAGAAGCCACATGTGACCAGTTCTTGAACAACAGGTCTGAGGTCTGAGCTGATCTCTGTATATTCCACCTTACTGACCTGAAGCCATTTCAGCTTCCTTTGGAACAGACGGACATAAAGCATCTGACCAGGAACTACAAGACAAAGAGAGAGAGAGAGAGAGAGAGAGACATGTCTGCATTAGTACAAACATACACTACCATTCAAAAGTTTAGGTTGTGTTTTTGAAAGAAGTCTCTTTTGCTCACCAAGGGTCCATTTATTTGATCAAATATATAGTATAAACAGTAACACTGTGAATTGTAATTACTTTTTAAAATTACTGATTTCTATCTTAATATATTTTAATGTGGCATTTATTCCTGCGATTACTCCAGTCTTCAGTGTCACATGACCCCTCAGAAATCATTCTAATATGCTGATTTGTTGCTCTAGAAACATTTCTTCAGTGTTGAAAACAGCTGTGCTGCTTAATATTTTTGTGGAAATCGTGAAATATTAATCTTTTGTTACATTATAAATGTCTTTACTGATCAATTCAATGCATCCTTGATGAATAAAAGATTTTATTTCTTTTTTAAAAAAAAATTACTGACTGTAAGCTTTTGAACGATAGTGTATGTTATGTAATTTACCTGAGGTGCACAGATTTAAAAGATTATTGTTGCATATAAGAGCAGAAATGAGACTTCAAAGGGACTTTGAAGTAGTTCCTCTACCTGAAAGCTGCTGAAAAGTGTGAATTGTTGAGAAGTCATCTTCATTGAAGAGCAGCCTATCATCCTCATTTTCCAACACCGCCTCAAGAACAGTCCGAAAGTTTTGCAGGTAATACGGCTGCCTGGCGTGCTGATGCTCTGATCCCTCGTTTGCTTTGTCTACGGCAAGCACTTTGGGTTCATTAGCCGGTGTGGTAGTGGGCGTTCTCTCACAGTCCTCATGTGTGTTCTTGCTTTTGATCTGGCTCTCTGATGATGAAACATCACAGACGCTAGATGAGGGCTCAGTTTGATCTGACTTGACATCAGTATCCTGTCTGTTTTCAGTTTTACTTTGACATAATCTACTTTTCTTATGTATAATGGAGGGTTCTGTAGTGTTTGTGTCATTTTCGGGCAACTCCTCTGACTTCCGCTTCAGTATTCTGGATGAGGATGAAGATGAAGATTTCATTGACTGAATGTCAGAGCTGCAGCTCGATTCTGCCAGAGATTTCTCAACGTTTTTCACTTGAGCTTGGTTTAAAGCCGATGTCAGCGTGTTATCTGTGCCGGCTTTAGAATCAAAAGTTAAACGCTTTCTGTAATTTTCCTTCTGTGAACTGCTCAATTCTACATTACAGGCCTCTTCTTTTCCAGAGACATGTGTATTAATCATCTCAGATTCACCTGAAAGCCTAAGTGCTCTTCTAGACAGTTTAGAGGATAAACTCCCAAGACCAACTGTTTTAACCACTTTAGTTTGTAAATTTGTTTCAGACGAATCTTGCACACGGTTCTTTTTGAAATACGGACTCGTATCAGCCTCTCTCTCTCCTGGGCTTTTCTCTTTCCCACAATTTCGAGTTACTGCACCATTAGAGGTTGTTTGGGTTATTTTCTCCTGCTTGTCATCACTGACAGCCAATGCATCTTCATGATCCTCTCCAAGAAACTGCTGGCATTGAGAGTCTATGTGTTCATTAATCTTGTAACGAGGAACAAGTTTGCCACACAGAGGACAGGCCAGTTTACAAGGTGGTGTATTCCTGAAAAATGAAGTTATGGAAGCAACCCCACTTCTGTTGCTTGTTCTCTGGCTCTTTTTCTTTGTCACTGAGAGTCTCCTGGCACTGCCTCTCCCCATCTGAGACTCCATCCCGGTCTGTTCATATGTTATCCCATCAACCAGCTACACATTAACAGGCTGAATATTTGTTTCTGAACCTGAAAGTACATAAAACACAAAATAGTCACAGGAGAAGGTGGCATTCATTAGACAGAGGTTGAACTGAGTAAAGAAAGGCTGCTTCATTATATCTTCCATCACATTCATTGATTATTTATATATGCAACTGATTGATATCGTTCGTTTCAGACTCTGCAAGACTGACATAGAATGCATTAAACATTCCAGACAAATTAAAATAAATATATATTTTATGAAACGGAACAATAATGTCAAATAAATATTAAACTATAAATAAAAATAAATATACAATTATGAATAAAGCTGCAAATAACTGTACAGACCTGTCTTGTGCTCAAGTGAAATGTGAAGTCAGCCGCGAGAATTCATGGCGCCCTGATTTTTTTTGTGTTACTTTTCAAAATAAAAGTCTATTCGTTTGATACAGCTTAGCAATTTAGTTACATCTTAACACAAAGTTAACTTTTGTCGTGTTTTCTCTGGTGAAAAGCTGTTATAATAGAGCTAAAAATAAATAAATACATTTAAGTACCTTATATTTGATGTATGAGGGTAAATATTTCTTCAAGTAATGTTAAAGTTCAGCCAAAAATGAAAATTCTGTCATCTTTTACTCACGCTTATGTCATTCAAAACCAGCATTAATTGCTTTCTTCTGTGGAACATAAAAGAACATATAGATCAGTGTTTTTTTTTTTCTTCCATAAAATGGAAGTCAATGGGCTTCAATGTTATTTGGTTCCCAATGTTCTTAAATATATATTTCTTTGTGTTCTGAAACACAGATTTACGATTAGTGAGTAAATGGTCCAAATATTTTTGGATGGACTATCTCAACCACAGACCTTTAAAAATCCAGTTGGCCTAATAATTGACAACATAGCTGAACATCATGACTGTATTTACCAAATGAATCACTATTTTTTTCTCTTCCTTTTAAACAATTAGTTTTACTAATTCCACCGCAGCCAAAAAAATTGCACAATGTGAAAACATCTTGCTTCGTAGATATAAGTGACTAACATGTTTTTTTCTCACCCGTACTAAAGGAAAAATAATCATAGTTCACGTTGCACAAAAATATATAGCAGTTTTCTTGAAGTGAATTTCACAGATATTTTTCTAATAGTTAATTAAAGTGTGAGTCTTTGTTTTTAGATTATTTAATTGCAACATTTTACTAAATATGAATGATTTCACTATTTGGAGAGGAAAGAATTCTGTAATTGTTCTTCATTAAAAATGGACAAAAAAGGAACATGAGACAATGTTGAAATGAACTCAACAAATGGACAACAGTTGCAGTTTTATTTCAACTGTAGCTACAAACACACATTCCTTACACGAATGTTGGTGATACACTCAATTAAAAATATTTTTGCACTTTTAAGAGCATTTTCATTAGTCTCAATTTGTGCTAGTAAATCAGATAAATTTTAACAAGCACATATAAAATAGTTTTTTTTTTTCTTGAGAAAAAAATATTTGGGGTATAAAGGCATATATATAAACAGTGGTTTTCCCAAAGACATTTTTGATGTTGAGATTTTAATGGATACAACTGGATTAAAATGAACAAGTAATGTATGACAGCCTTAACACTCACATATGAACCCTCAAGCAACTTTAACTGATTCAAATTTCTAGTAATTTTTAAATTAAACTTAGACAAAAGAACCCAAAATATTTTGCAGGTTTACAAATTGTTGAATTTAGCTAATAAATGTAACCAAAATGAGGAAAATATATTTTTATAAAGTCTGAGAAAATTACACAAGCTTAGAAGTGAGAGAATGTGGAAGAAACCAAAAACGAGAATATTTCTGTGGTCAAATACAGTTACTCAAACATAAAATATCCAAAACCAATTTTTTCAAAATATTATTCACTCGTTACATCAATTGTAAAACAAATTCAAGGCACTTGCTGTGAAACGGGACACAACCCAAATACACAGAATCCTTTTCCCCTTAATTTTTGATATATGATTTTATATTAAAAAACAAAACTAAAATTTTTTTAAAAAACAAAGAACAGATTTAAGAACATATTTTGAGAAGTCTTCATTTCATCACAGTTTTAACTAATTATTTTCATGAGGAATCATATCTCACCAAATGTTCCTCAATAATACAGGCACACAGGAATTTCTTTGGCACATCTCTCTGCTGGTTTCTGACAGAGGGGGGTGAGAGTGAAAAGGCTGCCAAAAGTCCTTCATGGTGGTTCAGTGCCTTGCTCAAGGCACAACAGCTGGTGACAGAGAAAGTAACCGATTCTGATTCGGGGCTTCCTGACACTGGCCGCCCATACTGTGAGAGCGATCAATATCAATTATTATGATTAATTACTACAACCGTAGAAGTCATGAATCATGGTAAGTTGGTTCACTGACCGAATCTAAGTCTCTGACTATTTTAATTACACTATGTATTTTCTGACAGGTATTAAAGGGATAGTTCACCCAAAAATGAAAATTCTGTCCTCATTTCTTCACCCTCAAATTGTTCCAAACCTGTATGAATTTCTTTCTTCTGCTGAACACAAAAGAAGATATTTTGAAGAATGTTGGTAACCAAAAAGTTGATGGACCCCACTGACTTCCATAATAGGGAAAAAAATACTATGAAAGTCAATGGGGTCCATCAACTGTTTGGTTACTGGCATTCTTCAAAATATCTTCTTTCGTGTTCAGCAGAAATTCATACAGGTTTGGAACAACTTCCGCCTGAGGAAATGAGGACAGAATTTTCATTTTTGGGTGAACTATCCCTTTAATAACAGCTATTACAATTAAGGTCCTTATTAGTAGGCTTGTATAAATGGCTGGAAAAGGGACATAGGGTCTTATTCAGGATAAACTGGGCAATTTCGGGCCAACTTAAAGTGATAGTTCACCAAAAGTTTCTGTTATCATTTACTCACCCTCACGTTGTTCTGAACCTGTATAACTTTATTTCTGCAGAACAAAAAAGAATATTCAAAAACGTATCTGTGTTTTTCGGTCCATACAATGAAAGCCGATGAGATACAGTGACGTTTTGGACCCCATTGACTTTCATTGTATGGACATTCTTCAAAATATCTTCTTTTGTGCTCTGCAGAAGTCATACAGGTTTGAAACGACATAACGGTGACGATGACAGAATCTTCATTTTGGGTGAACTATCCCTTTAATATCAGCTATTACAATTAAGGTCCTTATTAGTAGGCTTGTATAAATGGCTGGAAAATGGACATTTATGTCTTATTCAGGATAAACTGGGCAATTTTGGGCCAACTTAAAGTGATAGTTCACCAAAAGTTTCTGTAATCATTTACTCACCCTCATGTTGTTCTGAACCTGTATAACTTTATTTCTGCAGAACACAAAAGAAGATTTAAAAACGTATCTGTGTTTTTCGGTCCATACAATGAAAGCCGATGAGATACAGTGACGTTTTGGACCCCATTGACTTTCATTGTATGGACATTCTTCAAAATATATTCTTTTGTGCCTCTCATACAGGTTTGAAACGACATAACGGTGACGATGACAGAATCTTCATTTTGGGTGAACTATCCCTTTAAGGTTCACAATTAAACAGTAGCGTGTATCATTATAAATGTAATATGCATGGTTACTTTCAAAGTAATTACCAACAGTCTGATTTTTACCTTTCCCTCCTGTTCAAAGAGATATTAAGGCACAATAAACTATAATTAGGTCATGTGATTTGTTGCCAATAATGAATAAACAGCACATTTCGCCCATCAGAAGAACAATCTTCTGGGTGGGTACCGTAACAAATAATTCACAGCAAAAATCAGGAAGGTGTTTTCTTAATCCTTCCAGCAAGTTATGTAAAATTCTGTTCAACAGATACAATCAGGTAAAAGGCTGAATGAGATCATTTCCAAAGACAACATAAACATGAAAATACACCGACAATAAATAAATAAAACACTCACAATAAAAGGTAATAAACGAGAGAAAAACAGCAGAAGTATAGAAAATGAATGAAAAGTTTAGAAGGAGGCATTCTGCTAATTGGCTCTGTGGTGATGGAGCAGGAAGTTGACATCTAAGTTGAGGCACAATGTTGTTCTGCTCTCTCCAATGTTTTTAGCAAGTCTTCATATCGCTCTCAACCGTTACATTGCTGCTGGTAACGGCGGTTGAGTTCTCGCAGCTCTTTCTCACGGACGCGCCGTGCCTTGCTGGACTTTGTGGAGCGGCTGGAGCGAGTGGACTGGGCCGATTTAGTGCTGTGGCAGCGTGATGACGCTCTTTTCAGGAGGTTCTGGGAAATGGACCGCTGCAGGTTCTTCATAGAGGAGGAAGCTGCCATGCTGACAATCCAAGGGTGTTTAAGTGCCTGTCCCGCACTGAGACGCTCATTAGGATCCACCGTTAGGACACGGTCGATGAAGTCCTTAGCGAGGTTGGAAACACTCGGCCATGGCTGTTAGGAAACAAAAGAAATAGAAAATTATTCAGACATCCTCAAAAGATTCAGAGACTTCGTTTCGATATATGCACGATTAACCAGTAGAAATATTTCAATATAATATCATCTTTATCTTGGTTAGGCTCACGTGACGTTCTCATGCTGCGCGGTCACGAAATCTTATCATTTGAATGATAACAGGTGATTTTAAACCGCTCAAGAGCAATATTCATCGAAAGAGAACTCACTTCAGTATATGTGCGCGCTGTCTGATAGATGTGTGCGCATAAAGCCACTGCTCATACAGCGTGTGAGTCCTGAACTGAGTTCTTTTTGATGCCTTATTGGGCTTTAAGGGTTAAATACACGTACTTATGTGTCAAAAAGTCTGTCTTTAGGAGTATCCTCTTAAACAGTCGCTTATGTCTTAAACAGAGTTGAGAAATAAAGTGCATGTGTATCAGTATATGAGATCTGTGCATTCGGTCTTAAAGTGACAGCAGCCTAATATTCTTGATAAACAATATCATTGCTCTTGATTGACTCACTTTTGTGAGAATAAATGTATATTTAACTTATATAGAGAAGACTACGCAGTGCTTTTTGTACATTTGATTATTTTTTACTATTTAAGGAGTATTTTTTATGTAGTGCTGGAGGTTTTCAGGTAGGTCTATTTCCTTCATGTCTATGTTTTTATTATATTGTTTGTCCCATTTCTTGTAATTAGTTTCTTTGTTCTTATTTTCTCACTTGTCTTCAGTGAGCTTTTTTTATTTTTATTTATTTTTTGTTTGGCTAGCATTAGTTTTTTTGTGGTATTGAAATTGGTGATTTGTATCAAAAACTTTAGTATCATAAAAAGCAAAAATATCAATATCTATATCTATACCTATATCGGGATATATATCATTATTGTGAAATAAGATTTGGGTAATTTTGTGAACACATAGCAAATATAATATAATATAATTTTTGGATATCTAGTTCTTTAAGTGCTCAGATTGGTCCTTTGCTGACCTTATCATGTTTAACTAGTTTTGGAAATACATGTGTGGACTAAAATAAGAAAGAAACAAACAAGAATCAGTCAATTATAACAAAAGCCGATATTAGTGAGCATAAATAGAGCATAACTCTGCTAGGACTGGCTAAAAGGAATACAGGAAGGTTTCAGCAATGCAAAATATTCAAACAAGTTACTTTAAGTTAATTTTTCACTCTTCCAGGAACATCTTTAGACTAGTTGTGCATGTCCTGATATGTTATGACAACTGGCCAAACACTAGCAGCTCTATAAGCAAGAGAGAAACCAAAACATCGCTCAGTTTTTGTTGGTTAGCATGACTTCTCCAGGGCTTTTCCCTGTAAAGCCCACATTCGTCTTGTCTGTGACTCACAGCAGCAGAGAGGCCCTGACGCACACACTCTGCCAGGAACTCTGCGGCCTTACATCACACGCTCACGCAGGGGGTTATTGCGGGATAAGACATGATGACAGGACAGCGCTGGGTATTGTCCAGCTAACACAAACACACACACACTCCCCAAAATACAAGCACATGCGGGCACACAAAAACTTGCATACAAATACTCATACGATAAATAGAGGCACGCAAATAAACACGCTCAGAAATCCAAGGTCAATAGACAAAGACAAAATGGTTGGCAAAAGTTTAAAGTGTTTGAAAAGCACTTTGTGAAGAATAGAAACAGAGCACACAAGAGCCAAAAGACAGAAAGAGGCAGGACTATCGTGGACTGTTGTGTTCTGGTGGCTTTGTGGGGAATATTTCTATTTAGGAATGCAGATCTGAATGGACTGTCTAAAAGCCTCAGTGACCTCAAGTAGCTATATAGCAGTAGACAGATATTTTCAGTGGGGCACTGTCATTCTTGAGGCCCGTTCACACCAAGAACAATAACTATAAAGATAACTATTAGTGTCCGCTATAGTGGACCTTCTTTGTAAGTTGAATACGGAAGGCGGTCTGGCGGAAGCTAGCTATTTTACTTCATAACTTGTTACATATGGATATTTTTCTTGCACAAATACATCGCTTCGCTTCAGAAGGCCTTTATTAACCCCCTCATAGCCGTGTGGAGTACGTTTATGATGGATGGATTCACTTTCTTCAGCTTCATACTTGTTGGTCCCATTCACTGCCATTATAAAGCCTGGACACGTCAGGATATTTATTGATATAACTCTGATTGTGTTCCATCAGAAAGAAGAATAGACCTACACTCTCAAAAAGGATGTTAATGTTTTACACATCTTTAAAAGTCTTTATGAAATTCAAATGATATATGAATACTGACTTCATGTTAATGTACCAGTCGAGTTAATAAATACATTAAAAATGCTTTGTTTTGCATTCATTTTGTTAAACTAGTAAAAGCACATGTGTGATTTATGACAAATTAGTGTGTTAAATATTTTAACACACTGTCTGTGTTAGGAATAATGTACTGGATGAGCTAAAACTAACACAAAATGTTTTGTCCTTAATTAGGAAATAAGAAATATTAAGAAATAACACAGGTTGTGTTGTTTTTAACATCCTTTTGAGAGTGTAAAATGACTTGAGAGAGTAAATCTTGGTGTAATTTTCATTTTTAAAATGAACTCATCCTTTAACCTCAAGTAAATTACATGTTTAGTTTTCGATTCAGAATTGTGGGAGAATCGTGAACTCTGTTTAAACCAAAAAGTTGTGATTCTCAATTTAACCAGAATCGTGCAACTTTAATATATGCCACGCAATGCCAAGGTCATGACTTCAGTTCCCAGGCAATGGATGAGCTAATGAAAAACAAATGTACAATAATAGGCTAGTCATCAAGAATTTTTCAAAGAAAATATTAATGTACAAGACTGTTTTTCTTGGGGTGACTTATTGATGGAAGACATACTGAAGTATTCCTCACACACTGTTATACTGAATTTCTTCCACATCTGTTTTTTCACATCTGGGGGAGGGTATAGATGAAGCTCAAACAGTAGAGCATGGTGCTGGCAACGCCAAGGTTATGGGTTCGACTCCCAGGGAAAGCAAAGACTGTCTACCAAATGCCTTATTTATTTAAACATGTTTATAATAATACAATTCTATTTAAGCATTTAAATAATTGAAGTATGTAAATTCTGATTTATAATTCATGCATTAAGAGATGAAAACAGCTAGCTATTCCACAGAGAAACTGCAGGGGGTTTGTGAGGTTATGAAAAACGAATAATTAAATTATAATGTTGGCACTGAATAAAATTGCAAAAATATGTGTTTCCTTAACACTCAACGGACAAACAGGTAGTGCCGCCCCAAACTCAAACCATTTGTTGAGTCAATGTTGCTATGTCAGGCCGCTCAAACAAACAGTGCAATGCTGAAAGCGCCACAGACCACAGCGCTTACATTTTTCGGGGAAATCAACCTACGAATGGCTTTCTTATACTTGCCTCTGCACAAATATAAGCAAGCTGGCATAAGAGAATGTATTTTAACATAAAACGATTACACACATCAGCTTTAAATTTGGGATAATAACACTTCAGAGCACTTTTAGGACATTTAAAGATGAATACCACCACCCATTAACATGCACATAAAGCATTATATACTTCACAAGGGCTGGTTTGTTTGCAAAAGCAGTCAGCCAAAAACAAATGAATCATTAAGTATAGAACAATGCAAATGAGCCCAAAAACATGACACACAAATACTTTTGGGTTTAATAAAAACCAAGTAACATTAGCATATGCTTTATAGCACTTCTATACCTAATCAAAAACATCTGCATTTCCAATCCCCCAGCAACCCTTGTTTTGCACATACATGATCCACACTAACTGCTCATATAAATCCCATATATATAGCACACACATACAGCTCAGAAATATACATAACTACTACCAGTGCAAAAACAGGCATTATTAGGGTACATTTATGCATTTACATTTAAGAAGATTTTATCTCCATTGATTATCACTTTGGGGTTTGACACGTCGAGCTAATACGTTCTCTGAAACTTTAAAGTCACCATGAAATCAAAATGGACAATTCTTATTTTTTATGGAATATTGCAGTATTTATTACACAAGACATCATTCTTTTTTTTTTAAATTCACGTGCATTCGTAATCTTTAATCAAAGTGACTTCCCCTCCCTCTTGCAGCGACATCTCTTCTGTTCTCCGATGACGTGTTTCCTGGCACGAGGGCGGGACAAACTATCACTCACATGACATCACAACAATCGCAAACAACAAAGATCTAATAAATTCCTAGTGGACAAAGTCAAGTCCCGCCCAACATTTTTTCTTGTTCGAGAAGAGGGAGAACAGGGAAGAAATGACAATAGCCACTTCCATTTCATGATGGCTTGAACTTGGTAAAAAGCTTTTTTTAAACTTTATCTATGAGACGTGAAAGCTTTTAGTGGTGTAATGTGTGTGACAAGCAAATCAAAGTTTGAATAATACATATTTTAACATTTAATGAATCTGTAAGCCCACGATTATCTATTTGATTGACTTGGGATCACAAACATTATTAAAGATTCTGCAAGTATATTATTAGTACACATGTAGTACACGCTGGGTTAAAAACAACCCAAGTTGGATTGAAAATGGACAATTTTTTAGCCCAGCGGTTGGGTTAAATGTTTACCCAACGTGCTGGCCAGTTTTATTTAACCCAACTATTGTTTAAAAATTACTATATGGCTGGCTTAAAATGAACCCAAAATAGGTTAGAAATTAAAAATAAGACACAATAAATAAGAACATTTATTAATAAGCAATTTAATAAATGTTTATTGTTTAATAATTATTCATTAAACTTATTAATAAATGTTCATTTATTAAACATATCAATAAAAGTTAATTTCCAAAATTCTTTGGCTTCATTTTAAGCAAGCAAAACGGTAATTTTTAAACGATAAATGAGTTAAATTAAACTACCCAGCACGTTGGGTAAACAATTAACCCAACTGCTGGGTTGTTTTTAACCCAGCATTTTTTAGAGTGTATATAGGTTATGTACAATGCATGCATATCATTCTGACATCATGATAAATAATATTTTAAAGTGGTCGCATAATCCTTACCTCCCCGGAGAAACTGTATTTCCCTTTGAGGATCTGTCGGTACAGGCGCATGCGATTGTCATCCTCAAAAGGCATGGTGCCACTAAGCAGTATGTAGGAGATGACTCCCAGCGCCCACATGTCTACGGCGTTAGTGTACGGCTTACGAACGAGTATCTCAGGAGCGATGTACTCAGGCGTTCCACAGGTAGTCTTCATCAGGCATTCGTCGCCTTTCTTCCGCGTGCTGGCCAAGCCAAAGTCTGTGATCATAATCTTGGAATCAGCACCAGGATGGTAGTAAAGCAAGTTTTCAGGCTTTAGGTCCCTGTGCGTGATGCCCAATGTGTGGAGGTACTTCACGCCATCGAGAACCATCTGCAGCACCCGCGTGGCATCCCTTTCTGTGAAAGAGCCACGGGCGATGATGCGGTCGAAGAGTTCTCCGCCGGTGGCCAACTCCATCACCATGTAGACCCGCTCGGCTGTCTCGAACACCTCCATCAGTTGGATGATGTTGGTGTGGCGCACCCGTCGCAGGACGCAAAGTTCAGATTCACATACTTCTCTGCCTTCTCGGTAGCGAGTCTCGATCATCTTGATGGCGTACGGCTGCCGTGTGCTCCTGTGTTCCACTCGTACTACCCGACTAAAACTGCCCCGACCTATCAAAGCTTTGATATCATACTTAGCAGTCACTCGTGGGTCAAATTTGGCCCTGTATTTGGCTACTTTTTTCCGGTGTGGGTCAGCGGGCTCTGGCTGGCTGTTAGCTGGTGGAGGGGACTGGCTGACCTTCGCAGCAGCCTGGCTTTGACCCTGAGGGGATTGCGAGCCCGTTTTCTCCCCGCCACCTTCACTTTTGATGAAGTTTTTATAGACATCGGTCTGATGCGGCTCTACTTTTTTGACTAGGTCAAGTTGGACGTCAGCGGGTGGCTCTGGGAGGACTTTGCTCGTCCTGCACCCCATCACATCAAAATCCTTCCTCCCTGGTGCCAGCAGCACATCCTCTTCTCCCAGGCAACATCCAATCGGTGCACGGTGCAGTGCCACACCAGGGACACGTCCAGTCCCACGCTCAGCTGCCTCTTCAATCAACACCCCAGAATTGCGTGAATTCCAGATGATGTGAAATTTAGTGTTAATCTGGAAAAAAAAAAAAAACTTAATTTAAGACTAGTATATATAATCATATATATAATCGTATATATGTACATTAAAGTTTAATATGTATATATGCATATTAAGTATATATAACCTGTATATTTTGCGTGCGAGTAGTTACATTTTAACTATTGTGTTATATCAAGTGTGAATGGTAGCAGTTCATGCTGATAATGGAGAATAAAAAATTTGCAACATATCACATTTTTATAAATTATGCCGTAAATTATATAATAAAACAAATTATTGCTAATAAACAGGAATAGTGAATATAAAAATAATAGCAACACTTTACAATAAGGTCTTGTTTGTTAACATTAACCAATGTATTAACTAACAATGAACATATATTTGTTAACGACAGCATTTATTAATCTTGATTAATGTTATTTAATAAAAATACTGTCGTTCATTTTTTACTTCATGTTAGCTCACAGTACATTAACTAACATTAAAGGATTAGTTCACTATCAAATTACTCCAAGCTTTACACCCTCGAGCCATCCTAGGTTTATATGACTTTCTTCTTTCTGATGAACTCAATCGGATATTTATTAATAAATATCCTGACAAGCTTTATAATGGCAGTGAGTGATACCAATGAGTATGTTAGTAAAGTTCATAAAAAATATCCATATTTAACAAGTTATGAAGTAAAATATCTAGCTTCCGCCAGACCGCCTTCCGTATTCAACTTACGAAGAAAGTGTAAACTGGCGTCGCGTCAGTTAAGTTGAATAGGGAAGGTGTAGGATGTAGTGTACGCTTTTTGAACTGCAAGTTTTACACTTTCTTCTTAAGTAAAATACGGAAGGTGGTCTGGCGGAAGCTAGATACTATAAGTACGTTTATATGATGGATGTATAGGCACTTTCTTCAGCTCACTGCCTTTATAAAGCTATGAATGCATCAGGATATTTAATATATCTCCGATTAAGAAAGAAAAAAGACATTTACACCTAGGATGGCTTGAGGGCGAGTAAAGCTTGGGGTAATTTACATTTGAAAGTGAACTAATCCTTTAACAAACACAAAATGTATTAGTAAACGTTGAAATTAACATTAACAAAGATTAATAAATGCTGTAAAAGTGCAGTTCATTCTTAGTTCATGTTAACTTAAGTAGTTAACTAATGGAAGTGTTTTCAAAATAATTTTACTACATCATTGAATAACTTAGTGAATAGATGACAGAATAGATAGATAGACAGAATAATTTTATAACAATTATTATTATAATAATTGTAAATTAGTGCTTTTAATAAGTGCTAAGGAACAGTAAACAAAATAAATTCAACTAAATAGTTGAATAACTGCTATCACATCACATCCCAGCTATATGGATGGATAGATGTCCAACTGTTATAAAGGATATTTGTAGTCATAAACATAATAAAGTTTAAGCGCGTCAGAAACGGTGATATTTGTGATATTACACAATAGCGTGTGGTAATAAAATGAATAACTATGATACCATTATTTATTTAAGTTGTGCCATAGCATATCAATTAAGCATTTTATAGAGTTAAAACTATAAATATCTTACAACTGAACTTTACCACAAAAATTCCTCTGGCCCCCCACAAAGACTCAAACTCAGACACTTGTTCACTTATTCATCGCTCAAAACTGGAACACTTTTCTTCAACTTTTCGTTACCCGCTACAACGTAGCCGGCCATGATACAAATAATACAAACGTTAATAGTATTAAAAGTGGACGATATACCGGATAAACCCCCCAAAAAACTCCCCGTCCAGCACAAATCAATTGTTTTTTCGAGGCCTGGATCTAAAATCGAACTTATTCGCCAAAGTTTCCGTAATGCTGTAGGTTTAACGACAACTGCATGAACTTAAAACCAAAACTGACAACTTTAAAAGTCCAAATAGATGCGAAAATTACCTTAAGATGTATTTTCTTACAGGCGATGGTGGGAGTAGGAAGGCGAGATTCGCCTCTTCACCCCAGTTTCAGATCTTCTCTCCATTTTACCGTGTTTCTAAAACTTTAATCCTGCTAGAATGATAGCATCCTATTAGTATTTGCTAATATGAACATATTGAGTCCAAAAATAACGTGTTTGTATCACTTTGGAGGCGAAGCGACATGAGAAGAAAAGTATGGGATTGGGACCGCCTGCTTGGAAACGGTGTTTTCGGAGTGGGACCACCTTTTTTCCTGTGTAGACCTTTCTTTCTTTCTCCCCCCTCTCCGTTTTTTTTCCCTTCCCTTTTCTTTTGGGAAAGGAAAGACCTCCTTGCTTCGACCCCTGCAACAAATAATGTGAAGCCAGAATCATAACTGTGGCAAAGCAAACTACGCATAATCCGATTAAATGTTTGCATCTGAATCCTGTGTAAATAGCCTGACTAACAAATGAACTGTAAAATTGTAAGATGATACGAAAAGTCCTTATTCTTTGAACATTCATTTCTCTAACTTTCAGTGCCTTAAACTTAAGGCACTACTGACCTTTAGATTCAGGGTTGAATCAGTTTAAAATAGTCAGATCTGTATTTGAGTACATTTCTGGATTTAAATGCATAATTTACAAAAGTATGTAATGGTTGTGAAAAATGTGTCATTGTTGTAAGATGTTTGTTGTTTTTGTCTTGAAATTCAATGCAGAACTTTATCACACAACTATTTTACTTGAAATTATTGTTTATTCATTTTATAGTTCTTTACGTATCTGAGTTTGCACAATCACTTCTACACATTGATGAAACCAGTAACGTTATGTTTTTGGAAAGTTTAATTATTCATTCAAAGAACAAATCTCTTGTAAGCTACTGTTGTAAAGGTGTAAGATTTCAATTAACTATCATTTTGTGCCATTTATTAATTAAGGTGTCATTTTCAAAGCAATTATTGGCGAATTTTAGGGATAGAAAATTTAACACTTCACTTTTCAAACTATTTTTCGCTTTCAGGATTAGTCCGATGAAGGGACTTTTATGTTGTACATACTTGTTTTCCGGCTATTTGGGATGTATCGTAGCTTGCTTCGATTTCATTCTATTGCGCGCTCTCCAGGTTAAAGGGGACGTTTCATGTTACGATCTACACTTTTACCACTAAGCTTTTTGTATACTTTGGTTAATGAATTTATACCAGCGTTGACAAATATTTCTCTATTGTTTTTTTGTTTTGTTTTTTTTTAACCAAAATTATATTTGCATTGAAGATAATGTAAAGGGCCTGAAAAAAAAGAATTCAGAATATTGATCGTCAACATCAGGAGGTCAATTGTTTATTATATGACATGTTTTATTTTATTTTATTTTTTAAAAATATACATTTTATATTATATTATAGTTTAAGGTGCATTGTCCACATGCTGACACACAACACAACACAAATTATTTGATTAATCCTCCACTAGATGGGGCTGTTCTTTAGAAAATATCAGACTCCAAATATCATTTTGTTGCTCAATTTCACTGGTGAACGTTATTAGTGCTGTTGATTGTGCTAAATTAAGAAAATGTATTTACAGACTTCATTAAGTACAAAACACCTGAATGTATTTCTAAGACTAATCATACCATTTCTATCATAGACCTATCTGTGATATAACCCATGTGTGAAGCTGCACTATTATTTCTTGACTTTGTGATATTACCACTCCAAAATAGCAATCAATTCACAATTGCTCCAATAGGGCAAGACGATGATATAATGCGGTGTAACTTCTAATGCGTGAGGAAAGCCAGTGGATTTGTGTCTCTGTAGTGCTGAAAGGCTGGATGAGATCCATCCATTACCACAAAAGGGCACCAACTATCCAAATGAAATAATCAGACAAGCATAGTGAGAAAGTGTTGACACACAGTGTGATGGTAGCAAGGACAAGAGACGGAGAGTAATAAAGAACGAGAAATAAAGGATACATGTATGAAGTTTGCCTTACAATGTGTCTTCCTGTGACTGCATTGATTGGATTGCTTGAGCTAAAGTGGTTGTTTATCACTGATTTTAAAGTCGAAATTGACATTTCTTATGTTTAAATGGAATATTTGCAGTATTTATGGTAAATTATTTATCCATACTCCTGTTTTTATTATTATAATTCATGTGCCCTTGTAATCTTTAATCAAAATAACTTCCTCTCCCTCTTTCAGCAACATCTCTGATGACATGTTTACTGGCACAAAGGCAATAGCAAACCACAATCCAATCAATTCCTGATGGACAAAATCAAGTCCCATCCTACATTTTTTTCTTGTTTGAGAAGCCGTTGCATTCGGATATGTCACAATATGGAAGAACAGACTATCACAACTTAAGTTTCATGTCGACTCTAAGCAGACAAAATATCATGTAACATAATAGGAGGCTTTAAAAGAACCTCCTGTTGTACATTATAAATAAAAAGACCTTCAACACAATCAAGAGCGCTATGTTTCTGAAAGCACGGCTGTGATTCGGCAGCTTTCGGGAAAACCAACACGATTGCAATATTACATTTATAGCCAGAACAGTTCGATATAAGAGAAGTGAGTATTGAGTGACACACGAAAATAGTTCCGAGCAGAATAGCAGAATTAATCATTGTGCATTTCCAAGCAACACACTGCAACAGAACGGTTGAATGAATGATTCAGTGATTCAGTCATGAAGACAAGGGCTGAATGCAAAATCGCATACTTCCCTACTATATATTAGATGAAAAATGTGAACAGAGTAGCATATCTGAATTCATAATATTCATAAAAAAAGTACTCGGATGACATACTATTTCCAGTGAGATTCTGTAATGCACATCCCAGCTGATGGAGCTCACACTGGAAAGACAATGACAACATGATGTACATTCACGCCACACACATTCATACTAGAGAATGCACTTTTTTAAAAGTCACAAAGTAAGGTCTTCCAAATACTTTTCGCCTATTCTCTAAAACAGTAATTCTTAAAGTGAACAGTAATTCACCATCACCCCCTAGTGGTCCGTGAAAAGGTGACCTAAACTAGACGGGGGGGGGGGGGGGGGGGATTGATGTCAGTGTGTTTTAATAACGAAAAAATGGATCATATCAATGCATTTGTGTTTGAATAATTAGTTTTTGACGTGAAACAGTTGCATATTAAACTTAAATTTAGTTTATCCTTCCTATTTCGTTGTTTTTGGGGGGCGTGTTAGAGTGGGATTCTGTTAGGTGGTCCTCAGAAAAAAATTGGAAGATAAAGTGTTCCTTGGGCTGAAAAAGTTTGAGAAACACTGCTCTAAAAAATAATGCATTGGCTCTACAAAAAAAAAAAAAAAAATTGCATCAATTTTTTTGAGTTATGGCAAATTTGAGGGAATTTACGTTCAACCAACAAGTTGTATTGAGTTAGAGGAACTTAATCATTTGTAGCATAAACACAAATTTTTAAGTTGATTACTTAAAAAATTAAGTCATTCTGACTACCAGAGTTGTATCCCTGAAACCAATTAACCTTATCTATTCCACCTCAAATAAACAGCTATCATAGCACATGCTAACATAACTTATGTAACATGTATATTTAATGAACAAGTAGATATTACCATCACTGGCATTAGCGCGGTCATTGCTTACGGAGTCAATGTGTGTATCTACTCTTCAGCACAACTTCGGCACATTACAGAAACTCTTTTAAATGTCAAACATAACAGCTTTAAACGCTTCACTATGAGAACATATACAATAACACTTAATTTCAACATTTATTCTCCTTATCCAGTCCTATGCAAGGCATGATGGGAACAAGAAATCCACAATTGACCCTTCGCAAACGGTTTGATTGACAGGCGATCTGACCAATCATAATCCGCCCTCTTATCCGACAAAGCAGTCAGGGGAGTAGCCTATAGTAGATTAACGTTGGTGAACTTGGAAAAATTGTGCATACTCACATCTTTCCGCGGTTGAAACAACATTCCTTCTGATGTCCATTAAAGTTTATTTGATGCTATACATGAACTAGTATGAAGAGATGGTCGGTTCACGAGCCGCTTGAAGGATCTGTCACGACATATTTAAGAGCCACTGTATGGTATTTATTGTTTAAACTTCTTTAAAAAAATTGCAATATTTTAAATATGACACTGTTTCATACGTTGTCAGTGTCCTGATGTATTGTTCAATGCGTGAGGACATGATGTGTGGCGTGAGAGCGCATGGGTTATTGAGCATAGCAACAGGGGCGGGTTTTGCGACGGGTCAATTTCCGAAGTTATCAACACCATTTCTTTACGTAACTACAACTTAATTTTTTTTTTTTTTAAAAGGCAATTAATGCAGAAATTTGAGTTTAAATTGCAGGCGATATGAAGTTGATGTAACGATCAACATTATTATAACAGATATAATATTGGCAACTTAAAAGGTTTAATTAAAACAATAAATTAGAAACTTTAACTTTCATTTGTCGCAACAGGTCCCCTGAATTACTTGAGTGTACTCTTAGACATAGTACTCTTTTCACGTATTGTTTCTTTAGTAGGGAAGCATGGGATTTCGGATGCAGCTTAGTGTTGTTTTATAACAAATCAGTAGAGTGAACCAACAAAGCTACTTGTTTCAAGTGATTTTAACAAAGTGGTTTACTAAAAAACTCTCATCACCAATAAAACATTACTGGAAAACATCTTGTATTTCACGTGATATCACATGGAATTTGATGCTTAATGATGCATTAAGGCTTTGCTGCTCTACTTCCAAGTAAACGATGACTGATTTCTTCAATGTTAAATTGACTTTGTCACTCTATAATCTATGTTTGTTTGTTATTTTCATAACAATATGCAAAGCAAATCAACAATATCAGCATGATTGATTGCTTGGCCTTCAAGGCTGTCTCTCTCCATCCCTCTCTCACTCTTAATTCATTCTCATTCTCTCAGTTTCTCTCTCTCTCTCCTCGTCTCACACCCCTCTCACTATCTGCCCAAAAAGGTCAATATCATCCGTTAAATCCAAATATGCTGACTGCTGTGCATTATTTATCAGTATGAAGATAGAAACAGCTCTATTAAAAGCAGCACTGACTCTTCCTCTCTCTCAATTATTCTCATGATAATCAGTCTTACCCTGTGGGGCTGTCAGGGCCGGAGCGCCGGAACAGGCAATATGGGCACTAAATCTGGCAGTCATCTGAGTGCAAAGTCCAGTTTGAGTTCGTCCAAGAACATTAAACATCCTTTGGTTTGTTGATAGTGACATCCTCGATTCTTTAATTCTTATTACGCATGGAGATTAGATTGAACGTCCAATTATTCTGAGGATTGCGAAAGAACATCTTGACCAGACCCAGGGTTTAGCTTTCTATTACAACCTGTTTGAAACCTTAAACTTTACACAGAAGAACCATGCAGTGATTTTGCAACATAATCTGTTGTTGGAAAGACTTCTAAAATTCTAGACACATATTCTTGCAGACGTGCTATTCCTGGTTCACACTTATTTCTCAAATTCAAAGGTGGCCTGGGTGGCTCCCCAGACAAGAGAGTCAAACAGAGACACGGAGGAGCTTTCAGAAGAAAAGGTTCTTTGGGAAGGAAACCTCTCTGCCCTGGTTTTCCTTTCAGGCACTAATGGGATACAGTGGAGAAGTCAAAGTGATTCAATAACTGTTTGATGGGAGCAAAGTAAAATCTAATTTCAGAATTTGGCACTGAAATCCATGACCCCTGAGTTTAGAGAACATTCTGTATAGTCAGAGTTACGCGGCTGACGAGCTTGAAGAGTTTATTCCGACAGATTTTGTTTCATTGAAAGACCTCGTCTGATAAATGAGAACATTGACAGGATCCTTGCAGTCTTTATAAAAGAAATGTTATTTTCTTTATTTATCTGACGGCTTAATTAATAACTAATGAATAAAAGGGGGTTTTATTTAGTAATTGAAATGTCTGTCTTCATTATACTGTCTTAAAAATGAAATTCCATGAATCTGAGTCAGTTTTTATTACAAGTGCAGAGAATTTTATCTGAGACATTCTTCTCATACCAACCACATACTATTTCTGGGCTTATTAAAGGTGAATGGATGCCTCAAAGGACAGGCTATTAAACATGAGGAATCTGGCCATTGACTATAACCATTCAAAAGCTAACATCCAACATTCTGGGTCTATTTATAGAATACAGTTCTTTTTAGCTGAATCTCTTATTTCTGTGGATTAATATAGGGGTGAGCGGGGCTAGTTGTCACATTGGGAGATGACAATGGCTTTAACTTAGTAATCTTACGGTTTGGAGTCCAGTTACATAAATGTGTTTTCTGTATTACTGTTACATGTATGTCTTCCTGGACTGTTTCACTTTGTTCCACCCGTGTTCTTTGTTTTGCTTTTTCCCGCCACTCCTCATTCATCGTTAGTTTATCCCCATCACCTGTGTGTAATTAATTACCTCGTTTCTCCCTGTGTTAGCCCATGTATATATTCCCTGTGTTTTCCCTCTGTCGGGGTCCGTTCTCGTTATTGTAAAGACGTGTTCTGTGTTCCGTTCCTTGTTTCCATTAAAAGTCATTTGAATGTTCTCCTTCGTCTCCGTGTTTCCCTGACTGCACGGTTATATAACAATTACTATTTTTATATTTATTTTATTATTATTCTGCCTTCTAAGATTTTAATACAAATTTCTCATATATTTATTCATGCCATGTCACGTGTTTTAATTATATATTTATAAAATGTAATTTCAGTATTAGTTAGATAAAACGATGATTTTATATGTAGCATCTCACATCTTTTTATTCATCTTTGAACTGTTTTTTTGTTTTAGAATTGTTTACTAAAAACTGGCAGGTTCTAAAAACTTACACCATTTGCTGTCACAGTATGTCCTCCAATGGTCAACATGTTTTCAGTTAACTTTTTTTCTTGTTCTTTCTTGCAATTGCGAGTAACTCACAATCCCAAGTATATATCACAATTGACCGTTCTCAAAGATCCGCCCCCTTTAGTTACTGTTGCTATGTCCGACAAGCCATGCCGCTCTTACGTGATCATGTTCTCACTTAGTGAAAAATACATCGCGGAGCAAAAAGGACATTGACAACACGTCGACAGACAAGACAGAGCAAATTACTTTTAATATGAAACAAAGTTTCAAATTTCAAACACTGTAATTTTTTAAACAAGTTTAAACAATAAATACCGTATAGTGGCTCTAACTCTGCTTTGTCGGACAAAATGGCGGATTCTGGGTTATGATTGGTCAGATCACCTATCAGTCAAACTGCTCGTATTGTGTAATTCTGGTGGGGTCAGGTCAGAATCGCAGGACATAAACTCGGAATTCTGAGGGGAAAAAAATAAGAATAACGAGATTTTTCTTCTCAGAATTGTGATTTATAAACTCAGAATTGTGAGAAAAAAGTCAGAATTGTGAGATTTAAACTCAAAATTACCTTTTTCTTTATTCTTGTATTCCGTGGCTTGGACTGCTACTGCAGATCTGTCAGTCATTTTCTGCCACCAGGTAGGCTCCGCCCACAAAACGAGTCATCGCAGTTTGCAAACACCCAAATGATCTGGCCTTTTAATTACAATTTCATTTCCTCTGAGGAAAAATAATGTTTGTCGCAATTATGCTTGTGCTTAATCATACAACAAAAGATTTATGTTTCTGTATTGTTTTGAGCATTGTGGAAGCTAAAAATGACATCTAGTGACGATATAGAAGAAAAATGTAACTGTAAAAAGTAGGCTAATACCAGAGGGATCAAATGTGTGCACAAAACAGGTAATTATAAATCAGTGTCAGTGATAACTACCATATGTGAAAAGTGTATCACACTTCAGTGTGTGGTGATCGTCTCCATGTTTCCCCCCCTCTAACCAATATCCGTTTAACCCACCCCTCCTGTAGTGCCAATAGATTATTCATTACTCTTTTCCTGAGTGCAAAGCAATTGCAAGCCCACCACTGCCTCCTGTGATTTCCACAGGGACTCTTTCAGGGACCATTCTTATCTCAGCAGGGAATTAAAATATGGCAGCAGTGAAAAATGAATCACAGCTTTGTAAGAGCACAAACACACACACACACACACACACACACACAAACAGTAGAGAGGCAACCCCTATCCTCCTGAAATGAGAGCTCTGCTGTATAATCTGTGGACGTGTGGGATTTTATGAGATCCATAAAAGTAAAAACTATATGATACTGATGTGGGTTATGCATATATGTATTGGACTTGTAATAGTGATTATTTCTTTTTAATGTGCAAGATCCAGGATAGATTACCAAAACATTTGCTCTTTTTTAAAAATACTGTTATAAATACAATTTCAAAGACTGTAGCTAAACCAAATTTAAGAGCAAAATATCAGCATTATGCATGTACATATGGCCTTCTTTTTTTTTCTTTTCTTTTTTTTTGTAAAGCGATACCCGACAGGGGATGCTGTATTTTAATTTAAATTTTTGGGGGAACTTTGTTTGTTCATAATTACTTTTATAATTATTAAAATAAGCATGTACTTTTAATCAGCAAGAATGAAATATAAGCAGAAGCAGACTCTCATCTGGCCAGGAGAATGAGCCCATAGGGAGGTACAGAGCCATGTGTGTAAGCAAGTATTGATTTAGGATATAGTGGCAATCACTGAAAAGAGAAACCAGTCTTTACTAGAAACTCATGAAATAATCTTTAAGGATGATACACAAATTGTGAAAAGATTCATGAGTGTAGGTCTGATAATGAAAGCAAAGAAAGAAAGAAAGGAAGAAAGATGCCACAGTTTGGACTGTAATTACCAATTTAGATTGAATAATTCTAAGATTTCTTAAGTTGCATATCAGTGCAGTGTTCTATTATTATTTATTAAATAATTTTATTACTATTATATATATATATATATATATATATATATATATATATATATATATATATATATATATATATATATAAATAATTGAGATGGCCAATCAAAATCAAAGAAGGCGGGGCTTACTGTTCACAGAAGACAAGTGAGAATTCCAGCAGTGAAAGAGTGTGTGGTAAGATGCAAGTAGCTAAACATTTAATATTTGACGACAGAAATATTCAACAGTAATATTTAGCAATGCAAACTCAACTTGTTTTTAATTAGATTTTGCTGTTTCGAATTTAAATTTACATGTAATTCATGTAATTCATATGATGAGACAAGAATTTTTTTTGACATATTAGTAAATGTGAGCATATTTTAAAATAAAATAGTTTTTGCAAATAGTTTTGATTGCTTTATTTCGACTTCACTATTTATTCACTTATTTATTTCCTTAAATGCCTACTAATAATTTAATAATTTAATTCCTTTAAGTAAAAAGAACTGTGAAATATTTAAGAAAACAACCTTAAAACACATGTACAATAATGTTAAGCGAATGTTTTAAAGGGATATACATATTATAAAAGATAAACTATATTACTCTAAACATTTTGTTATATTTTCAATATTATACACTGTAATTATTTTCATAATTTGTTATTTTTTTCTTTTGCCAAATCAACTTCAGTAATAATGTGTTTCAGATAACATAATATTTTGAGTTTCTGTTGATTAAACCAACCGCCTTCATTGTATTAACTCAAATTTTTCATTTCAATGAACTCAAAATTTTAAGGCAACCAGGTAACTTATTTTTTTAAGTTAAATCAACAATTATTTTTTACAGTTATTTGTAATAATTTGTAGTGTAATAAACAATACTGGCTATTTGCATCTGATGCATGCCATAAATGTGCTGCAAATGTACATTTCACATGATGTTCTGTAATTCATGTGTTTAGCTTATAAAGTTTCACAGAATTTTTAATGTGCAAGTTTTCATGTGCTATATAGTACTTTCTGCTGATACATCTATTTTAAAAAAAAAAATCTGCCTATTTTTTTAATAACAGTTTCAATCTTACATCTATCCATTCACCCTCTTTCCATATAAATTCCCTCTTTATCTCTTTAAACTATTTCCTTTTCCATCAGTCCCCTCGCCCATGTTGTCTCACATTTCATTGTATCTACCTCAACACATCAGATTTACCCTTGATTCATTTCTGATGAATTTATCACAGAGAGAGGGAAAAGGAGAGAGAGAGAGATAGAGGTCTGAACAAAAATGAAGGAATACGAGAGAAAGAAGTTCTCTCTCTAGCAATCTGCGTGAAGAGAAAGAGAATTCCAGAAAGTAAACTAGAGTCGGCCCCTTGGGCAGAGTTTTAATAAGGGAGCTTGTGCTAGTTTTGCTTGGAGCTGGAATGGGCAATATCAGGATTTCCTGAGTGATAAATTACCTTTTGTCTTCCTGGATTTAATGAGTGAACATGGAGAAGGATTTTAAGGGCTATTATCTATCATGGCACATTTGTTTCTGGGCGAGGGAAGAGCTGCTGATGTAACAATATCTTAAGTGAGACTGAAAGAATTCACTATTTTACACATCATTGTAGACATACAGCATGTGCTCTGCATTGAACTGATGAAATGTATACCTTGAGTGCAATATAAGTCACTTTGCATAAAAGCATCTGCCAAATGTATAAATGTCAATTTCATACTGTATAGTGCGACAACAGGGTCTGTTGCATTTTTGACACAATATTGCCAGTAACAAAAATACATAGAAAAGCAGGATTGCCATTGCGCACCTCTGTATCCGAGCAACACATAGCAGTTGCGTTCCTGTGTGAATCATTGTTTTTGAACAAATCAGTCAAGTATGTAATTTAATGAATTGTTACTGAATAAATTAAGCGTTTTGAGCAAATTGTTTGCCTTAGTGATTCAATGATTCTTATTTTGCTCCTGAATAAACCAGATTTTTTGAACAAACCATTTGAGTGAATGATTCAGTTACTCACTTGTTTTGTTCCTGAAGTAATTTCCATTGAGTATATGATTCATTGAATCTTTTCTTAATAAATGAAGTGTTTTGATTGAAGTGGTTGAAAGAATGATTCATTGAATCACTCCCAATACCATTACATTGTTTTTTTTATTTTTTTGCACTTGATCACTTGTCTACTCACATGATGTATTTCCGGCATTTTCTTCCAAGAATGTTCAAGTGGACTGGAAGACCGCAAGTCTGTGTGGAAATTTTAATTACCCAATGGCACATGATTAGATTTTCAATACTTTACAATTTAAAATAAACTTCTACATGTTTGTTCAGTCTCTATACAACAGACCACACAATTTAATTGTGGTGCTTCTAATTAAGGGATAAATAAGGCTGCAAATGTTGTACACTCGTCATCTCTGCACCAATAATATGTGCTGTAGTAATAACATTGACATAGTAAACGCAGTACAACGCTTCCGTGTTCTACGTAAGAACGCTGAGTCAGTATGGGCCGACGCTGTTTGCGTGTGATGCTGATGCGGGAGCCGGCCAATAATGAGTCGGTATTCTAATTAGAACCCGGAAGTGCTGCACTGTGTTTATTACGTCAACAGCGTAGGAGAAACAGGGAAGAGAAGAAATTGTTGAATAAAGTAATTATTTTTGTTTTGTTTTTGCACGCACAAAGTATTCTCGTTGCAGTCACATGGACTATTTTACCATTGTCTTTACTGCCTTTCTGGGCCTTGTGCAATGAAGTTGCTGCCTATGTGCAGTTCAGAAAACCTCAGATCCAACAAATAAATATCAACAATATCTTAATTTTTGTTCTGAAGACGAATGAAGGTCTTACGGGTTTGGAGCGACATGAAGGTGAATACTTAATGACAGAAATTGCATTTTTGGGTGAACTAACTCTTTAAGGATGGAATAAGTTTTTACTAATTTGGAGTCTGAGCAGAATTTGAGTGAACTTTACACCTCTCTTCCCTGCACTCTTCTTCAGAAGATTCATAAAATATCAACTGGCCCTCCCTAAAGTGGTAATGTGTCAGATTAGAACAGCTGCCAAAAGCAGTGGAGAGAGGAAGGTGAGGGGGGTGAAGGGCGGGATGTGATCAAACGGCTCATCCTCCCCCGATCAATCAGGAAGAGGTCTGATTAATGCAAGCAGTGTTATAGTTTGGCATGGGTCTTAGGTGTGTGTCTCTTAGTTTGTGTCTGTGAGCTTTATGTGACTAACATCTGCACAGAGGGCAACTGTCCCAGCATATCTCTCACCTAAATCAAGCACAAACTCTGCTACACCGTGAGTTGATTAATGGCTGGGACATCATTGAGATGTGAATGATTTGATTTCCAGTCACAAAATCATACTGGGATCATAATATAGTTGAATGAATTAAAACGGGATCACGCTTTATGAAGCTTTAAGGGATAGTTCACCAAACAATAAAAACTGTCATCATTAACTCATCCTCATGTCTTTCCAAACCTAATTTGGTTCCTGGTTCTATGAGCGAGAAACTATTTACCATCTTAAAGGGATAGCCCACCCAATAAAGAAAATTCTGTCATCATTTACTAATCCTTATGTCACTCCAAATTAGTAGGACTTTCTGTATAATGTAAATATATATATATATATATATATATATATATATATATATATATATAATTTCCACTGGCTATATTCACAGTCAGATTTTGGGAGTGACAACTGAATTCGACAACTCAAAATGTCCCGATCGATCACACAGCAACTTACAGTAGCGTCTTGAATACTGTCTGTATGAACGTGCAACAGGAGTCAAATCCGTATTCTCTTACCAGTAACCATAGCGACAGTGACCAAACCATGATAGCCAGCAGCTTACGGAACAGAGTGAATCGCGCCACTCATGCATAGAACACAAAACTGATGGGAACAGCTCCGGTGGGAACATTGACTGGATCTTGGAACTGCACTGAATAACGTGACAGACTACTTCTCCAATCTGGTTCCTGTTCACACAGTGCGGGTTTTCTGAGAATGCAGTTGTAGTCCTGGAAATGTCACTACCATAAATAACTGAACTGTGTGCCAATGTATTAATGCTGCCTATCAGAATTGACCCTTCGCAAAGATCCGCCCCCTTTAGTTACTGTTGCTTTGTCCGACAAGTGCTCTCACGCCACACATCATGTTCTCACACAGTGAAAAATCCATCCCGGAACAAGGAGGACGCTCACAACGCGTCGGCAGATATGAAATAGTTTCATATTAAATATATCGTATTTTTTAAAGAAGTTTAAACAATAAATAGCGTATAATGTCTCTTTAATGTGTGGTGACAGATCGCTGTAGCTCCTTCAAGCGGCTCGTGAACCGATCATCTCTTCATATTTATAGCATCAAATGAACATCAGAAGGAATGTTGTTTCAAGCGTGGTTCAACTTTAAGTTGATCACCTGTCAATCAAACAATTTGTAAAGTTAAACATTAGACATGAACACCCTCTCAAGTCGAATTTACCTCAGGGAATCACCTTGTCTTGTCGTTAAAGTAGTACATATTTAGCCTACATATGAATAATCGTTTGAAGCGTATGTTTGATACACTACGGAAGCGTGTGCTAGCGTGTATTTGACCAAAATTCAGAATTGTCAGAGAGGTGACTATTTGCGCGGTGAATATGGTTGTCAATGAATGGGACGCTAAATATAATTTTGGTTTTAATAAGATTTTACCAATAAATAGGCTAGAATTAAATCACTTGAATTTGACGAGCTTAATCACAACTTCAGAAGTGGGAAGTAGGAAATTTCCGATAGCACGTGAAGGCAGCATAAGGACTCCATTCTGCAGCTGTGTGAACATGGCCACTGACTCACACCGCGTCTACACCGGATGTGCCAAAAGACAATAGAACCTATTATAATCAGTGATATTGTCTACACTGGATGCTATGGAAGCCTGTTCCCGCCACTGTTGAGAAAAAAAAAATTCCGTAAGTCATAATAATGAGAAACTTTCTCATAATAATGACTTAGTATCTCATAATAATGAGAAAGTATCTCATAATAATGAAAAACTTTCTCATAATAATGAGAAACTTTCTCATAATAATGACTTAGTATCTTTAACTTAATAAAAAAAACCTTTTTTATTTTTTTATTAAGTTAAAGATGCTAAGTCATTATTATGAGATGTTAAGTCATTATTATGAGATACTAAGTCATTATTGAGATGTTAAGTCATTATTATGAGAAAGTTTCTAAAAAAAATCTATTTTTTTTTGATTAAGTTAAAGATGCTAAGTCATTATTATGAGATACTAAGTCATTATTATGAGATGTTAAGTCATTATTATGAGATACTAAGTCATTATTATGAGATGTTAAGTCATTATTATGAGATGTTAAGTCATTATTATGAGAGTTTCTAAAAAAAAAATCAAAAAATTTTTTTTTTGATTAAGTTAAAGATGCTAAGTCATTATTATGAGATACTAAGTCATTATTATGAGAAAGTTTCTCATTATTATGACTTACGGAATTTTTTTTTTCTCAACAGTGGCGGGAACGGGCTTCCATAGGATGCGGCACGGTGCGACGCGACACTACTAATTCCCGAAATGGATTCCCCGTTCTATTTCTGACGTAGTCCAGATGCTTTGCAATGGTCGGTTTGTTGTGGTCAGTGTAGACAGCTACACCACACATGACTTTTGTCGCATCGCATCACGCCACGGTGCAACAGCCAAAAGCGGTTTTCACTGAACGCGACAAACTGACCATTGTAAAGCACTTGGACTACATCAGAAAACGGAGAATCCCTTTATTTTGTCGGGAATTTGTTGTGTTGTGTCATGCCGCATCCAGTGTAGACAATATTACTGATTAAAATAGGTGTCTTTTTGTGTGTCATGTCGCACCACTCGTATCCGGTGTAACATTGTATTCAGACAAAAAATGGTTTGGTTATTAACATTCTTTAAAATATCTTCTTTTGTGCTCCACAGAAGAAATAAATAAGTTTGGAACAACACGGGAGTGAAAAAATTATGTCAGAATTTTCATTTTTGGGTGGTTTATCTGCATTTTCCAAAACTAAATTAATTTCATTAGAGATATTTTTAGCTATTACCACAGTGTCACAAAATTCTGCTGTTTCTATGTATGCTGCCACAGATAGCCGATTCAAATTTACCTAAAGGAAGCAGAGAAATAGTTCGCAATTAAAACACCCACATAAACATAACATTACGAGCAATAAAACCATGGTGCATCCCCATAACTCTTTAAACTGCTACTGGATTACCATATATCATCAGCACACCAGAGTACACCGACAACGTCGATAAGTATTCTAGCTGCATTACTACAACACAAGCCAAAAGGACCGTGTTATACTGGATTGCCAATAAACTGAATTACACTGATTTTCAAAACATATTTGTTCATGTTGTCTGTGCAAACATACAGAATTCATAATTTAAAGAAAAATGTTACATAGTAATGTAAAAATGGTTGTTCTCATTCCACTGTTGAGAGTATTTTATGTATGTTCTGAGCAGGATTCAGCTGTGTTGGGAGGTAATCTCTGTCTTGCTAACTGAAGGTGTGTCTGTGTTTACAGAGGCATCTGTGACGCATGAAATATTAATATCTGGAAGAGGCAAAGGAATAAAAATTGCCATCCAAAGTGAGAACGAGAGATTTACACGTTCTGCTGGAGAGCCCTCAGATATAGTTGTAAAAGTAAGCTGTTTTATAGTATAAAGTTACTTTCAACTAGTTGATCAGCACATTTTATTTATGCAATAGCAATAGTTTTATTTATATAATGTATAGAATATACTGGTATGTAACAAATAATTGTGAAGACACACAGAAAAAGTTCTCTTTCAGACACCTTCAACAATGTGAGATCATTCTTAAAAAAAGATAATTAATAGGTTTTCTTTGTAGTGAGCAGGGCACAGCTCAAAATGAGTGAGCGATCAGCAATATATAATATATAAGATTTCAAAATAAAAGGAGAAAACACTTTTTTTTTTTTTTTTACATGCAATTCATAAAATTCATCTGCCGAGCAAATAATAACAGCCTCCAAATATTATATATATAACGGCCAAAGATTATAAATAAGGGAGGCATTAATGAAAACGATGTAGCAAGGAGTGATGTACACATAAAATCTGTACATATTAGCCCTTACTATATTATTTAGACATATTTTCATTAGATTGTACTACATTCACTGGCTATGACAATAGTGGAATTTGACTTATTTGACAAAGAAAAGCATGTGTTGATAGTTTGCTACACAAAAGCAAAATTTGAGGCTTAAGTGGCAATCCTCCCCTATTAAAATGTTTTGGGGTTTTTTCAGACTAAATAAATGGCTTTTGCCCTCCTTAATAAGTTCACTGCATTGGCAAACATGATTGATTGCCAATTAAGCCTAAAAATTAAACATAAATCACATTGACTGAGGAATCCGCTGAGCGGAGCAGAGCACGGCGTTGAGTGGAGGTAATGAAAGCTGATCTGGGGAAAAACCTCCCTTGCTTTACACACAAAGTCATGTATCCACAGAAATACACTGTATGCTCATATTTATGGTAATAATCATTCACTATTTGATCTAATTGATGTTAATAAGTTCACCTTCATTGATTTGCCTCATCTGTTAATTATGCACTTAATGATAATGTGTTTCATATAATATAGTCATTCAAATAAGCTCTTCTTTACAGCATATCGGTCATATTTACAATATATTACCATCATGAAGTGTTTTTTTAAGCTCATCCATCATTTTGTATCATTACAAATACATATATCTTAAAAAATAAAAAAGTAGCTATGAGGGATGTATAATGTAAGACTATACAATATATACACACATTACTCTGACCAACATCAAATGAACAGAAGTTCCATACAGATACAGACTAGCACAAAAACACAGTAAAGCATAATGCTGTGCTATTCGGTAAACTGAATTAATGAACCCGTCAATAATAATTTGGTTTAAACCGTCACCCAAAGGCATTCAGACTACAGACAAGAAAGTCTGACAAGTCTGTTCCCTGGGAAAGCCTTTAGGTGAGCCGTGTTGCTTAGATTAACTTTTATTAGGTGTAATCCTTAAACTTAATCCTCTCAGGATCCTACAAAAGAAGATTACACTACAGAGTGAAATAACATTTTTGAGGGCTCTTTACATTGCTTTCATACTCATTGCTCATCAATGTGATAATGTATATTTCAGTATACCTCTTTTTAATTTCCTCCTAGATGAAGGGGTTCAAATGTTTGGAAATGTCTTTCGGCATCTTGGATTTGTCCTCATCGGGCCTGGAGTCATTTGAGGTGCATTTTGGTCCTCCTATGGACATTTGAATTGTGCCATGATTGTGCTTAAAATTAAGTTTGCTATTTTAAAGGTAGGGTAGGCAATTTCGGAGAAGCTACCTCTGAAAGCATAAGATCCCACCCCTTCCCTTCAGAGCGCTCTCCAAAGCTCCTCCTCCTCCGAAACATAAACTCACACAGCCAGAGCAGAGTCTGCAAAGTGTTACAAGAGATGGCGTAAAATGACATAGCACATAACACTGAAATAATAATGAATGTAAATAACTTAAAGGCACAATATGTAAATTTTCACCGCTAGAGGTCACAAAGGCGTAGCAAGATGATGCCTTGATTTGTTGTCTCCGATAGCCGGTGGAAAAGTGGAAAATCGGGACGGACTCAGACAGAAATCATGTTCATGGATGCAGCGCAACTTTTATTATGCCACAGTCGCCGCTTCAGCTTCTTCCAGTCAAGCGTATACTATCATATAGTGCTACTCTGAGTTCGCTCGGCGGCTACTTAATGCACACTGCAGTAAACTAGATCAATATTAGGCAAGGTAAAACATGGTACTCGCTGTAAATCAAGAAAACGAGATTTAAACAATAAGACTTACTGTGTTGAGCTATATAACATAATTAGTTTTCTGTCAATGAATGTATCCAAACAGTTGCTCATCGGTCTAATAAAACACATAATATATTAAAGCGTCTTTGGCGTTTCCATGGTTTCTACAAAATAAAACCGAGGGTAACATGGGAATGATGTCATTGACGGACAACACACAGACATGGTCCGTGTCCTGGTTAAAATGACTTATTTCTCTGGATTTAAACATTTTTGGAAACATTTTGGATAATGTAAGTACACAAGTCAACAGAGTATATAACACTGTTTGAGTGGTTTTTGGATCAAAAGATTTTTTTATAAAAAAATCTTACATATTGTGCCTTTAAAGAGCTCTGGTTCAGGAGGAACTGTTGAAAGGTGGCTACCGTTTGTGTCATGACGACATGTGATGTCTATGCGAGCAGGGTGCGCGGAGGTATGCAAATACATAGGTTGACAGGAAGGTAGGACATCCTATTATTACATTCGAACCAAATTTGGACATTTTTTTGGTCCTGAGACTTCCACAGAAAATATACGTACATTTTTTTAATATTTAGACCTTCTATTGATTGCTATCAGGATGTGAAGAGAGTTTCAACCAGTATAAAGTGTTTTTGAAAAACATTGCCTACCCTAGCTTTAAGATTTTAAGAAGTTATTTTATATAATTTTATAATTAAACAATCAATAAATAATAAAAGTAAGTGTTTTGGACCTGAATACTTGTCCTTTGTGTGGAAATGACATTCTTTTTGTTCTGAATGGCTTCATTTGAAGCATAAAATGAATCTTATCGTACTACATGAGATCTGTATGAAAATGTCAGAACAAAAGCAGTCAGTATCGTTGTCTATATGTGCTGGATATTTGAACTCTGAGGTGAGTCTTGAGATGCGATTATATCCATGGAAATAGTAGTAGCACAGGCAAACAGAAGGTCAGAAAGGTCAGACTTTTATGACTAGCGTGTCCCTTTAACGACTCCTGATTGGTCTCATCGGGGCTTTGGGAGTCAGAGGCAGCTGCTGATTGGCTACGACTGGAACACATCTCATACAGGTTTCCAGAAAACTGCATCTTTTTGGACTCTTGTCTCAGAGACTCCCACACCGTAGCAGCCTCCTCAGGGCAGCCTGCCATGGCCACATTTGCACAGTCATGAAAATCATCCCAGGATCTGGAACAGACACAAGCTTAAGGTTAAATGTTCTGAATAATTAATACCTGATCTACAAGCTAATGAGTGAGAATTTGATAAAGATAAACCTGAAACATCCCTCATGTCGCTAGAGTTTAAAATAAAGGACAAGGTAGCACTACAGTAAGATAGGGGGCTTTTTAATCTGTCATAAACCTACTTGTCAGGCTATGGATTTAAGATATTTATATTTTACATTTAGACACTTCATACCTAATATCAAGTTTTAAGCACTATCTTGGTTTTATATTTAAAAAATAATAACATTTTTGGTTGATCTATTGATTCTATACTCTAAAATGATCATGCAATATTATATTATAAATTTTAAATGCCGTAATTTATAAATTGCATAATATACTAGTGATTAGTAACTAATGATTATTTTCAGTAAGCAAGGGTTTCGGAACTTGTTGAATCTTTAGAGATTATTAGAGCATAAATAATGATGAAAAGGTAAAACACTAGAGTGAAAACATTTTAATGAGAGCAAAAAGTTTGATGCAAAGATATGCGATATTGTCAATATTGCGGTGGAAATGAAATGTTTTACATTTTATACCCTAAAAACACACTTTTTATACAAAATTACAGCCTAATTTGAGATAAATACAAATATTCTCATCACAAGTGATGGTTATCTTGATTTTTCATTGTTTTTTGTAAAGATCTCATATTTCATCTTTGGCATTCTCTTCACTGTTGTCTCCTCGGTAACCAAGCACACTAATTTTTGATAAACCTTCATGTCAAAATGATTGAACATGGTAGAAATACCAACTGAAGAACAGTAAATTGTTATCACCTAAACTGATTTATGATTATTTTATTATTAATTAAATAATATCATAGTTTTAAAAAATGATATTGTTTGTTATATTAATATTATTTTAATGATTGATTTTTATATATATATATATATATATATATATATATATATATACATATACATATATATATATATATATATATATATATATACATACATATATATATATATATATATATATATATATATATATATATATATATATATATATAAAAACATTGAAAGTTTGGGTTTGGAACAAGAGAAAAACAATCCACACAAAAAAGCATTTGAAAAGTAGCAGACATAAATGACAAAGACAAAAAGTAAAAGTTCCCAAGTGTTTCACAAGTTTAAATGTGACCTTCATATAATAAAAAGAACAAAAAATCTGTTAAGTTTTGATAAAACTTAACCTCAGGGGCATAAAAGTTCCCACTGAAGTAACACACTTTAATGTTAAAACTCCAGTTCTTAAATAGACTGAAGCACAGCGAGACTGTTACCTATTAAACAGTGATAAATTGTGTGCTGTTCATAGTGGAAATCTGTCCTTCACCACCACAAATGTCCTTCACCACCAATTCCTTTCTTAAACGTCCCTGTCAGATCTCTGAGAGAGGAGCAGTCTTGGCCTAAACCTGCAGTCTGGTGGGAGAATGTTACTGTTGCAAAAGTTCCCCTGACAAATGATCAGTCACACTTCCTGCGAACCTGCATGTGAACGTGTACACGTGCGAGGGCGTGCGTACCTGTGTTTATGGATGTGTGCACGCGATCAGTGAGCTCAGTGGCAGGATTAATTGGTACCTGGAGGAATAACGCTTAAATAGCTGTGTTAAAGAAAGCACCCTCCTCATTGCTTGCTTGTGAATGCCTTGAATGCTAAATGCAGGACCATATAATTCTGTCGCGTGGATCATGATTCATGCAGTAAGTGGCGTAAATGGGCGAAGTGTAACGGATTGAGTCTGACTGGAGGATATACAGGAGGCTGTTCTTTAACAACATCATGCTGCTACACAATGAATACTTAAAGAGTTCCTGCAGCTACAGGGTGTGACATAATATAAAGTCATATCATAGATGCGTGATCTATGGAGGGGCAGACGGAATGAGACAGACAGGGAAATATAGAGAAAGCTAGTCTTTAATTAGAATATCCAGCACTTGGGAGGAGGAGAAAGATGAGTGAGCAGAGGAAGAAATGGAGAAAAGAGCAGATGGGAAGAACAGAAAATGAGATGAAAGGCAATGTGGGGAGTTAGAGAATGAATGAGGTGTCATGTCAGTGAACTGTGATACTCTATATCACATTCTCCCTGTGACAACACAATGAACGGCGCACAGCAAATACTCCTGTGGTGTGAGCGAGGCATTTTATGTGGCTATACGGAGAAGAATATGTGTTGGTGGGTCATTGCTGTTCAGCTTGAACTTTTGACTTATGTAACTTTTAAAAAATATGAATATGAGTGTGTGTGTGTGTATACATACTGTAGAAATTTTAACACAAGGCTAATAAATTTAAATTAAAATTTTAGTACAAGGCTAAAAATGTTACAATAAAAACCTTTTAATTGGTTAACAGTAAGTCCTTGTACTATATATGGAGAAAAACTGTAATATATCTAATAAATCATTTTGTGTTATTTTACAGTAAAATACTGTTCTTTTTAAACTGTTCTTTTACAGTGAAAAGCCATAAACTGACATTCCCAGAATTCCCTTTTTGTTATCAGTTATGTACATCAGGGTTTTATATTACATCTTATGTTGTTAAATGAATGTTTATTGCAGTATTTTAGTGTTGTGTGTTATCATGATGGAGTTTTGTGTTTGTCCATGACACTGTGTGCACCTTCATATATTACCTCAACCTGTGGAAAAGCTACTTGTGATGAACATAATGGTGGATGTCAGTATATTTTAAAAGTACAAAACCAATTTAAGTAGCACCATGGCCTTGCTAATTCAACAAAAAAGGAATGTTGGATTTACTGGTTTAAAATGCAATTAATTTTTTTGTAAATTGCAGTTTTAAACTGTAAAACTTACAGGTTGTTCTGTTTTTTACTATTTATATTGAATTATTTTGGCAACCACCAGAGCTAGCTTTTTCCATGTAAAAAGGACAGCATTTTTTTTTGTATGTATGTATTTATATAAATATATATATCGAGTTTTTGTCACAAGATGAAAAATTTATGAAAGCCAAAAGCAAGCCAAGAAGGTGAAATTATTACAAATTCACCCTTATGTTTCATCTTGTCTACTGTTGTGGTATTGTGATAAAAGACAACTATGATTTCCATTATTTTATAAATGTGATGAATAGAAATATTTAAATTATTTTATAATAAATAATAAAAATATTAATGTATTCATGTACATTACCGTTGGTTGGAATCAGTAAGATTTTTAAATCTTTTTGAAAAAAGTCTTTTATGCTCAACAAAGCTGGATTTATTTGATCAAAAATACATTAAAAAAGTAATATTGTCAAAATAATCTATGTTGAAAACAGTTGTGATGCTTAATATTTTAGTGGATACCATTCACTTTATTGAGAATTCTTTGATAAATAACAAGCGTTTATTTAAAGGTTTTTGTAACAATGTAAAAGTCCTTACTGTCACTATTGATCAATTTAATGCTTCATTGCTAAAAAAACATATTAATTTCTAAAAAATATTACTCATGTACAGAATATAGATTCATTCTTATGTCTGTGTTGGACCAGGTTTTTTCCTTACTTGCAAATAGAGTCGATCTCCTGCGTATCCTCGTCTTTTTGGGCACTGACAGAGAGACTGTCTCCCAGAGCAAGCAGACACTGGGCAAACCCTTTATAGATGGAGCTGCACTTCTTTGTGGCTGCAGCAGAACACGGACTGGGAACAAGCACTAGAACAAACAGAGACACACAACAATATTACAATACTAGTCACCGTTTTTCCCCTCATTTAAAGACTCACAAGAGATGAAGATGTGATAATATATATATATATATATATAAGCTCTCTATATGCAAAAAAAACTTTAAAATGCAAATTTAAAAATATAAATGTAACAGCAGTATTAATATTGTAAATACTCCTTTGAACTGAATCATTGGGGGAACACCTAGAGAAATGGAAATGTGTCAGGCTGAAAAATTTTTCATGCATTCGAATTTAATTTAAACTTAAATAAATTAAGAAATTCAGTAATGTTAGCGTGGGGAATCTCAGCACAATGCACAGGACAATAACCTTAAAGATGTGACTTAGCCCAAGAAAAAGAATAAAAGTATTTTGCCATTTCAGGTTGCCATGCCATCCAGCATGTTATGGTTCATTTATTTTTAAAAGCTCAAACATGAAATAGATTTCTTAAAAAAACAAAAAATAAATAAATAAAAAATACACCATTCCCCAAAACAGAGACAAGTTCATCAACAGATCAGCAGGGTGAATGGCTTTCACTACATTCTTTACAGACCCAAGGAAAAACACTCACAGCGGTACACAAAAGCCTTCAGCGCTACCACTGCTAGATTTGTGGGGTTCTTGGTTATTTGTAAATCGATTATATAAAGTATATTTCTATGTTTCATTGTTAGAACAGAACACTGGATAATACATCTCTAACCTTGAGGATATGGGAGAAACATTCAATAGAAATGCTCTAAGCTTTCGTGTATTAGGAGCTCCAGTTAGCATCAAAAATACGCTTGCTTTTGAGTTTGATTCTCTGTGCATGTGCCAGAGTTCTCCCAGCATCCATTGCTCCTTGATGTCTCTCAATCTCTATAGCCTATACCTATTGACAATAAAACCACAGATGGAAGTTACGGTGAACCTAAGTGAGATATGCAGGAGGATCTTAATTGGGTCAGACAGCAAATCACCAGCACTCTCCTAATTCCCTTGAGGAAATGAATGATTAATATTTGATAGGAGAGAGTTTTCTCTCTCTTTCTCTTCCCACACTGCTGCAAACCTATTGATTTTCAGCTATGTTTTTGCAATGAGGTCTGAGGATTATTGGTTTCACTCATCCCCATCAACATTTAATGAAGATATGGAGAAGGAGAGAAAACCAAGTCATACATTAGAAAAGGAGAAGACAAAGAACTCTTTCGCGATCACCGAGGCGCTGCACGTAAATGGAAATGACTGAAGAAATCAGAAATATTGAAGTACTTTTAAAAATGCCAAGGGGAAATTCAGATTACTGTCACTCAGTAATACAAGATTAAATACCACTATTATCAATGCTAAAATTATAAAAGCCAGCCACCTTCACACAAAAAAAAAAAAAGTTTATCTCGCTTACAAGGTTACTACTATCCAAACAGATAAATACGTGTACATTGCGTATTGCTTTAAGTTTAAATGACTTATTATTTTTCACTGTATATTATCTGAAACCTTACACAAAAAATTGTCCATTACAATGTACAAAAATTGGCCTGACAAAAAGACAAACAGTGTAATATAAATGAATAGTACAGTAAACTGAATCTGAACATACTGAGTATGGTTAGTATTAGGTAGTATTACAGTTTTTCTCAGTCGCTTTGGTGCATTTCTCACATCACTATTTACATTTGCAAAACAGTTAGTTCAAGCTCCACAACATTTAGTCAGTTGTGCACATCATAGCAGCAGTTTCTCATTCCTTCCAACAAATTGCAAATGCTTTTGGACATGCATCAATTGCTTTCATGCAACTTTCTGCTGTTTTATAACATTATCATTTGCTTATGTCATGTCAGTCAAAATTAACTATACTTGTGAATGCTGAATAGTCATTTCATATAAAACTAATAGTCTTCATTTCATTGCTTGAGTCATTACATACAAAAATGTTGAACTAGTTGTCAAAATCTTTTAGACAAACAAACATTTTTTTTAGACACTCTTTAGAGGGACATGATCCCTGAGAATGAGAGGGGTCTAACTGGAGACCATCTGAGCAAGCATGTTGTTGTTTTGGATAATGTGCATTTTCACCACTCAGATGCCGTCAGACAGTGGTTTTGCAGCACATGATAGGATGCTGGTGGAATATCTCCCTCCCTACACACCATTCCTAAATCCAATAGAGGAGTTTTTCTCTTCCTGGAGGTGGAAGGTATATGACCGGCATCCACATACCCAAAATGGCCCTGCTAGCGGCCGTGTGATGACATCACAGCAGAGTCCTGCAGAGGATTCGCCACTCGAGGAAATACTTTCCTCACTACAATGCAAGAGATGATATTCGCTGTGATGTGGATGAAATTATGTGGCCAGACAGAGAGGAACGTCTGGATGTGCATGAATGATTACAGTACTATGTATGTTGTATGTTCAGTTCCAATATGTACTGCAATATTGTTTACAGTTGTGGACAGCTCTACTCAAAGGGAGTTTATGTTTGTTGAAAATAAGGGTGTATTTTTTCTTTTGCACAATGTTGTGAACAAATTAGAACTGCAAAGAGCATATGCAGTAAAAATGTGAAACATACATATTCAGTGTCTTGTACTCAGTTACCTCACTAAATACAGTAATGTGTAACTTTACTGTATTTTTCAAATGGCTGTTCAAATAGTATATAGTGCTGTCTTGAGCATTTTCAGGTAGTGTCACCAAGATGTGACTATGTTGTATTGGAAAACATTTACAGAGTAAACTATCATAATGACAACATGACATCTTGTTCATAACAATGGTATCAGGACTTTTCATTTTGATGACACTGACACTTTCAGTGATATGAATACTTGCTTTTGAGGAATGAACTATCCATTTTGAGCAAGTGACACGCTTTTGCAGGTTATCAACTAGGTTTTGCAGTTTGTACTAATTGTTTTGAGAACTGCATTAACTGTTGTGCAAATGTAAAGAGTGATGTGAGAAATGCACCAAAGCGACTGAGAAAAACTGTAAGTAGTATTAATAATCAAACCATTGAATGATGCGACTGGACTGGACTGGATATATATATATATATATATATATATATATATATATACACATATATATATATATACACGTGGCTCTCTGGAACACTTGATTCTGATTGGTCAGTCCCATCATTCATGCATTAGTACATGCATATATATATATATATATATATATATATATATATATATATATATATATATATATATATATATATATAAGAATATATATGAGGTATTTTTGGATAAAATGGTAACACTTTACAAGAAGGTTCCATTTGTTAAAATTAGTTAATTGGTTAAAAAGAAAAACACTTCGAAAGCATTTAATAATCTTATAAAAACTTAACATATTATTAAAGTCAAAAGTTGCAACTGTTAATATTATTTAACGGCAATAAACTAACAATGAACTGTTCATTATTCAATGCTATTTAATGCATTAACTAACGTTAACTAATGAACCATTACAGAAACACTGACATGCAGTAAAGACCACATCACACACAAACTACAAAACTGAGCAGCCTGGGAGGAAAAAGAAATCACCTAAGAAGTGGATATGCCCAAAAAAGTCTCATCGGATCAAAACGGAGGCAAGAGCGTACAGGGTCCAATTACATATCTCTGAATTTGTATCTCTGGCCGATGCTCAAGCGGATTGAAGAGTGGAACCACTGCCTGCATTAGTAATGTTATTACTGATGTTGTGTAATCCAAGCTCTGATATATCTGAGTGCTGTCCACCCACACACAGCGTGATCTGGCCTGGCCCATTCAGCTCAGTGAGCCGTTATGACCTAGGCGGCAGACACAGGGCTTATTTGAACCACAACATTAATTTTTAATCTGTGGTGCCAGAGATCCACGGGGAGTCCAAGGGGTTCTTGAATAAATAAATTATATAAAACAGGGCACTTGCATGAGAGGGGACTGCAGAGAGGGAATCAGAAAGAAAAGAGAATCTGATAAACATGAACTATGAAAAAAGGAATGAAAAAGAAAGACAAATAGGGGGAGCATTTGAATGTTTTGGTCTAACACTGTGCCCATACTCTATAATGTATAGGCAATCAAATTTAAAAATTAATCATTTAAAATAATAAAAATATATTCATACAAAATAAATTCTATTTATATAAAAATGTAATTTTATATAAATAATTACATTCTTATAAAATATACTCTAAAAAAATTAATAATATAAAAATATAGCGGCAGTATTATATTGTATTGTCTAAATATGCAATTACAATAAATGTTTTAGGTCTCTCCAAAGCTGCAAAATTCATTTAATATACTCTGTTCTCCAAGAGAGAAAATGATTAACGCTGTGTTTTAAAGCACAATACACTTCATGTAAAATGAATAGTTTACTCCAGTTGTGGAAATCACCATAGATTACTATACAGGGACTCAGAGCATTACACAATTCATGATGAAGCATTTTAACATCATCCTTATAAGGAGCATGTTATGAAACCTTGAAACAAAAACGTCATAATAAATAATGTGGTACGTTAAGCATCATGGAGTGCTTAGAGCAAAACAGTTGCATAATTTCCTGTCCCTTGTGTGATCCAGACACAATGAGCTAGAAAAACAGCTCTATCTATCTATCGTTGTATCAATCTATCGTTGTATCTATCTATCTATCTATCGTTGTATCTATCTATCTATCTATCGTTGTATCTATCTATCTATCGTTGTATCTATCTATCTATCTATCTATCTATCGTTGTATCTATCTATCTATCTATCTATCGTTGTATCTATCGTTGTATCTATCTATCTATCGTTGTATCTATCGTTGTATCTATCTATCTATCTATCTATCTATCTATCTATCTATCTATCTATCTATCTATCTATCTATCTATCTATCTATCTATCTATCTATCTATCTATCGTTGTATCTATCAATCTATCGTTGTATCTATCAATCTATCGTTGTATCTATCTATCTATCTATCTATCTATCTATCTATCTATCTATCTATCTATCTATCTATCTATCTATCTATCTATCTATCTATCTATCTATCTATCGTTCTATCTGTCTACTTTGACAGTTTTCAAACCTTAAATTCATTACAGACTTAAAGATGCTGAATTCACATGACCTCTGGAGCATGAGATGGGCAAGTGATGATGGAGCTGTAGGCCACATACGTGCCCATCTCCTATTCATGAGGATGAATATGCAAGCTTTATCCAGACCAGTGCTGAGCAGGCACATTTGCTGCTGAGCTTTGCTACACGTGGCTCTCGCAGACATCCCATGGGGAGCACATCAAAATAAATGAAAACCATTTTTATTTGTCGGTTTCTGAAGATTTGCATTCACAAACACAGTGGTGCATGCAAATAAGTTTCAGTGGTGTGAGTAGACATGCAGGCAAGTTGCCAAAGTATTTTCATTTAGTGTGTATGTGCAATTTGTGGATCAAATCCATGTGGAAAACTCAATACACAAACATCAAAACATGCATTTTATATATATATTTCTATCATGACAACTCTCGGAAGAGTTTAGGATGGTAATGGATATAACAACGTTGATGTATTTGGTCTTGGCGGAATATCTGTTAGGCTACTGCTGTTGTTGTTATTTTTGCTGCTGTTGATTATTGTTGTTGCTGCATAAATAGCATAATTACCAAGAGCAGCTCTATACAGGTGGAGCTGGGGAAGGTGGAGGGTTTCAGAGGAATTCTGAAAATGTGCTGCAAAGTCTTACAGCAAACATTGAACAACTATTTAAATGTTGAGTTGCAAGCTCACTGGATACAGATGCAACAGGAACCAATCAGCTTGAGGTTGCATCAAGGAATATATATATATATATATATATATATATATATATATATATATATATATATATATATATATATATATATGTATGTATATATACACACACATATATATATATACACACACACACACACACAATATCATTCCTATTATATACATATACAAATGATACTTCTCTAAGAATCAGAGTCAGTGATAATGTGTACCATTTTAATGCAACATTTTATGTATTTATACACATATATACATATATATACACATATATATTTGCCCCAACAAAAAATAAAATAAAGACTAGAGATTTCAGGACAAAGGTCTGGAAGACATGTAACACTGATCCTTTGTATGATGTAAGAGACTGCATTGGGCAGAACTCATTAAGACTTTACCCCAGTGCCTGCTGGGAGCAGAGCTCAATCAAAAGCACCAGGAGCACGACTCTAGATAGACACTTCATTATATACAGTGTATGGGTGGTTATATATCTAGGGCAGTTGACCTCAAATGTAAAAAATAATATCCTTTTTGAAGGATATACAATACACCTGCATTAAGATAGGACACTGCAGGTGAATAGTGTATAATTCAATAGTTTAAAGTGTAAAACTAATAGATATCACCATATACAAGTTCATTAATCAAAATTCTTTAATCTTACATCTTATTTGTATTACAAGTTTTATGAAATGTTATGTTTATATGCAAAAGAGACATTATCTAATTAAATATGCACTATTTGCATACATTTTCAGATCAGAAATAAGTTAAAGGTTTTTAGATTTTGGATATCCCTTTTTATCACTCTATAAATACTGAAAATACTGTCAACAGCCAAAAAAAATTTTTTTTAGGAATAAAAATTAATAAATAAGGGGAAGGGGAAGTGCTACTGAAGTGACAATTTCTGGCTACACATACAAATAAATAAAGTGTAATAAAATAAACACTTCTTTCCACTGGTCTGAAAGAAAAAGCCCAAAATCTCAAAACTGAAGAGTGCATGAAAAATAAAACAAATCTTCCATTTAATAGAAGCACCTAAAATAAAACATTAACAACTTTTCAATGGGCCACATCAGGCACAACTCTGCAGAATGAAAAAATTTTGAGTGCGGACAGTGGTGCAAAGGTTTTTTTTTTTGCTGAACTATGGCAACTTTTTCTATGGTAACTGTGGCCCTCTCTTGCGTAGCATCGTTAGGGACGACAGGCTAATAAGCCTAACAGTGACAGCATAGCGTGCGAAAGGCGAGGAGAGCCTCTATTCCCCGAGCTAACTCTAAAACAGGGCTTCCAGTGAAGCCGCCTGCAATAGCACAAACAAATTCTGATAATTAGCTCATGCCAGCAAAGTCCCCTTTCCAAGTGATTGGTTAACCTCTCCGGTTTTCCATTCACACCTTCACTCCCAGAACATTGAATGGAGGGAGGCTGCGGGGGATGAGAAGAAGTGCATTTGCCAGCTGTTAATTTCTTTCATGAAACCGAGGGGGGAAAGACTGGATGCGGTGCATAGATATGCACTGTAAATTAGACAGGAATATTTTGTTATTTTTTGTAGCACATGATGTTAAGAGATGTTGAGAAAGGGAATACAAACTTCATCTTTTTTAATGAGGATATAAAGTCAAGCCGGACTTGGTGACATAACCCGCACTATGAGGTGGCTTTCATAGCCCAGGTCATCCTCCAGGTGAGGAGGACTAATTGGAACAAAAAGGAGCTCAAAAAGGTGTTAGGCGACTTTTCTGCTTGTTAGTACAGACCTTTTCTCCTTATTGTGTTCAGAAGCTGCGGCATTGAGTTATATCTACTACAACACCAAAGCTCACTTCATTTTACTCTTTGTGTGGCATAACCTAAAAGAGCCGCACAACCTAAAAGAAATAAAACCTATTCTTACAAGCGGGGATGGTGGAATAAGCCAATGGTGGAGAGACACATCTTAAAAGGAACCTTTTTATTTTGCTCTAATGGATGTTTTTCTCAAGCACATGCCCTCAAATACTCAGAAAGATGTAACACATATAAACATCTACCATTCCCAGAAGAGTTCACAAAATTTTGCAGGCCCCATGGGACTGTGGTTTCATTTAGAGATGGTAGAAAGTTGGGGAGGGATGAGAGAAAGGAAGGCAGACATCTTTCCCATCGCTAATGTGCTCAAAACTGGCTTTGATCACGAAAAAGTGATGAAACTGCCACAATAACTCACACGTGCAGTCATGTGTCACTTTAAAAAGTGGAGGGGAGGGGAGGGGAGTAACTGACCAAATGAGACAAGACCTGCTTTCGATTTTATCTCTTTATTATCTCTCATGGAATAGAGAAGCTACAAGGGTTCATTGATTTTATGTGATAAAATTGAGAGACTCTTAGACCCTCAAAAAGGCCTGAAATAGAGATATCATACTTCCACTGGCATTAATTTGACAGCTGCTATCTGTCTAGAGCAAGGTCACAGATAAACCTACACAGATGGAGGAGCTCCTTCACCAAGAATCTCCCTTAAATGCAGTATAAATTAGATTCCGATTTGGGCTTGCTGGAAGAGCTTAGAAGTGAAGACCCAATTATAATAATTTCCACATCAAATACAACTTTAATCTGTTAAACCACCACAGCAGCGTTTCAATTAAATCTTCTGGTCTGCATTTGACTTTAGGTGTATTGCTTTTAAGCTTTTACTTCTGTAATGTAACTCATTTCCTATATATTCCACTATAAAAAAGGAAGGCGATCGATAACAGAATGGACCAGAGCAGCTAGCTGGGTGTGATCTCCAAAGTTACAATTGGGATTAACAACCTTATTTAATAATAGGTGTGACTCTCGAACTCTCCTGTTCACACAACAGTTTAAATACAGCATCTCAATCCCCTTCTCACGAAAGCCGTAAATAACACCTAAAAGTCCGTTCACATCAAGCATAATGACTATTATCATAATATTTGAAGCATAATGTTTTAATAATCATTATAAATTTATGCACTGCACAAACTAACACTATTCTAATTCAAACTTTCAGGGAAAATGTCTTTAGATAAAGACTGATGTTAAATTGTGTAGTTCGTTCAAAGCCTTCCTTTAGCTTTTTATTTCTGGCGACTGCATTTAGGCTTCAAAATTCATAAAAGTTGTGTTCATCTGTGAAAATGATCTTGATGGACAAAGGTGAAAGTATCATAAACTTTTGTTGATCACAGAGTTTATTGTTTTAAGATAATCCAAAAGCTTATGGGAAAATCCTAATGGATTTTTGTCAAGGGAACCAGCGTGATGCTAACTGCTGATTGGCTTACAAAGTGACGTCATACCTGTACCTCTCTATAATGAATAACACTACAGAGGACCAACAGAATCACTTTCAGAAGGAATGTTTTGGCCAACATTCATTCAGAGCTTGAGCATTTAAAGCAGCAGGCGAGATGAAATAAAAAAACAACATTATTGTCCATTGGTGCGGATGCTAATATTGTTATCGTTTTTGTTATTCTTGGCGTGAACCAAGAACTGAGCCTATATTCAGCTGGTGTGTGAGCATGACTTTAGTGGCATGTGAATTGGAAGAAAAGTAGTTGGTGAGGTCATTTTGATGAAAAATACAAACATTTTTAGATGAACCGTTTACAGACCAGGAACCTGCATTATGACAGCAAATAGGCTAATTTTTATTTTGTCCTTTTTAAGGAATATAACCATTTCAAATTTAAAAATGGCTGATATTCTGGCATCAAAGAACTCAAACTGTGCAGTTCATCGTTCTTCCAGCCCCATTTACATGAAGAGATCATGTATTCATATGAAAGTCTTAGAAGTTTCTTCAAGACAGAAAATTTTCTTTGATTCTTGGCTATTTTGATTCTTAGTCTCTGTAAGAAGCTAACAGGAGCTGTCTTTATGCGGTGACAGAGGAGGAGAGAACAAAGAATAATAGTTTTTATGCTAAATCAAAAAACCCTTTGACTGGTAGGTGTGATTTCCCTGGTCTCTATTTCACCCGCGTCTAATAACTACACTCAGAAATCCTCCAAAAGCTGTGAATAAACAAACCGGTATGTAATATTCCAAAATCTAATCTCTTTGATAGAACAAGAAATAGGGTAGTGATTAAACAAGACAAAATTCAAACAATCAAAAGGAGCAGTCTGTGGGGGATTCGGGGTGGGGTATCGTCTAGAAGCAGAAAACACAATTAGGATGCGAAACCTGAACGCATCAGTCATGTTTAACTGAACGTTTAATGCTCTCACATACATTTCAGTCAGACGGTGAAAAATTATGACTGCATTAAAGCTCTAATATTAGGCCTCAATATCCGTCTCTCCCTATACTCCCAATCCGGAGGAAAAGATTCCCAAGAGCCTTTTGATCATATGCAAATTTTGTTTTTTTAAATATTCTTTCATCTGGCCATGTTGTGAAGTCAGCTTTCTTTACACTGAACATGAAAACCTCACTTCATTAAGGAGGAGTCTGGAATGTAAAGTAAATACACAGCAAAAATCTGCACTCCAAAAATAATCATTATGAGTTCTAGCTGCAGATTATATGATGCTGATGAGAGCATTTTTGCAGGGGTGTATAGACAAGGAAAGAAAAAAAAATAAATCAACAGGCCAGGGATTAGGGATGATCTGTGAGCAGGGATAAGTGGTTCTCAATTACATTACAATAGAGTGCAACAGTAGGGTTCAGGAAGTAAGATCCCATTTATTTTCTCCATAGAGAAATTGATTTTTAATGTTAACTCATAACCTTTCTACACAGACCTGACCTACCATGAGCTCCAAGGTTGGTAATTGATGATATATACTTCTCTATAAGCCATAAGTCAGTTTGATTAACTTAACAATTAATTTATTAAAAAAAAAAAAAAAACATACTTCATTGGACAGAGGGGTGGGCTTCCTGAAGTGCTGTCTGCCCAGCCAGTAATAAATCAGAAGTTTTAGCTTCGATAACTACAACTTTTAATAAAATTTTTATATCTTTATACTCTTTCTTTTTTATAGCTTCATTTTTTTTCTATTTTGTTGTAGTATTGGCTATCATATATAGTACACAGCGCTGTCTGGAATTGATGCTGCCTCCATTTTAATTTTATTTGTTCTCATATTGCCCACTTAAATTCCCATCCCAGGATAGTAACACCACTGCCCATAATCCTGAAGAGAGCTCAACAAACCAATGACTGTCACACAATGCAGTAAGAAAAGTTGAGTAAAGGATCTTTTGCAGCAGTTTTAATGCCTAAAGACAATACAGGTAAAATCAAAACGCAGTGTAACAGCTTTTGCTAAACAAAGACGATGACAACTCAAGATAGAAACACAGGGGAAATATATATCAGAGCAAACAAGCAACCAAACAGGACACAGCTGAAGAACACCTTTGCAAAATGAAGTGGTTACACTTTATTTTAAGGTGTCAGTATTACAGTGTAAGTATATTAAGTATTATTTAAGTACTGAGTTGTAATAATTAACTGCAGGTACTTACTATAGGTTTAGGGTTAGGGTGAGGGTTTGGTTTAGGGTTAATTGCATGTAATTATGCATAATTTCTAGTTATTACTACAGTAGTAGCATGTGTAACAATGACACTGTAAAATAAAGTGTTACCAAAGAAGTTTATTCAAGTGTGCTATTATTAGTATTAGTTTTATTATTATTTTTAGTATGCTTCTTTTAAACAAAAAATAAGAAAGTATACTTTCAGTCTACTATGTACTTAAGTATACTTGACTCATACTGACAGAAAAGACTAAGTATATTTGGCCCATACTTGTACTCTTTTGCCTGAGATATACTTAAAAGTATGGTTAAGTATTCTAAGTGTACTTGGCATGTTGTCATGTTTACTCTTTTGATTAAGTAGCCTGTTAAATATTTTTCACATTGTTTTACATACTGTCTCATAAACTTACATTGTTTGAAAATATTGATTTGTAAAGAAAACTATAAGTATGACATTTAGTTCACTATTAAAGAAAACTATTAAAGAAAACATTAATAGGTGACTTAATCAAAAGAGTAAATACAAATACAAGCCAAGTATACTTAGATTACTCAATTATACTTTTAAGTATCTCGAACAAAAGATTGAGTACCAAATATACTTATACTTTTCTGTAAGTATTAATAAAGTATACTTAAGTACATAAAAAGTAGACTGAAAATATACTTTCTTACTTGGTTCATTTTAAATGTATATTAATAGCACAATATACTTTTATATATATATATATAACACAATATATAATACTAACATACTGAGAGTATACTTCAAAGTGTACTTTCATAAACTAAAAATTGTCCTACAAGTATTTAACCAAACTAAAGTATTTAACTAAATCAGTATAACTATAAGTTCATTTGTATAGTTTCAGTACAAATGAAAAAAACATGTAAACTAGTTGTGCAATGAATGTTTACTGTTACACTTACAGTATACTTAGAAGTATACTTTTATATACTAAACAGTGAGCCTATTCAGTACCATTTAGTATTGAAATAGTACACTTAGAAGTATACTACAAATACATTTATAGTTGTATACTTACTACATAAAGTATAATTAAAAATACTTTACTTAAGTATAGTTAATAAATATAACTTGAAGTATACTTATTTATTGTCAGGGCATAATTAGAAAGTATAGAAAAAGTCAGTAACTGAAACAGGAAAACATGGATATACAAACTAAAAGTCCATGAAGACAGAAACTAAACCAAAACATGACAATGACATAATCAAGACTAGCTACATTCTCGAATTCATACATATTTGTATACATCTGAATATTTAACATAAACTTATATTCTATTTGATTTTGTCTTTTGCAATGCTTCATGAAATGAGTCTTTGTCTCATAAATGTCCACATTACATAGTCTTGTACCATGCAAATTTCAATTAGTTTGCTGCTTGGAATCAAAAGTTGTGATTTCTTTCAGAGCATGTCAGTTTGTTCAAGGCTTAGAAATCTTTACTGAAGAATATTTTTAATTTCTATAAAGTAAATGAATAGGAAATGTACTGTACATCTGAAGCCAAGGCCAGTGAAAAATGGGCTGTTACTTTGTGCTCTATTCACAGTATATGTTAAAATGAATCTTCATTCATACTAATTTGACCTATGATGTACTCTTGTAAGCACAGTAACAAAAAATCCCTAAATACACCTGCCCTTTGAACTTTTCCCTCCTTGCGTTCTCATATTGTTAAGATTAGAGACTCAGAAACTATAGAATCAAAGGGTTTAAATTTAGACTATTAAAAATTCTGAATGGTTGTTCAGCCAGGGAAAGAGACAGCAAGGCTGAATACTAAGAGCTCCATACTATACAAGCCAGTGAGTCATGATGTTTTTCAATGCTATTTACTAGGAAAGAGCCAGAACATGTTTTTATTTTTCATAGAAATCTGCAACACTGTTCTCTGAAGTAGGCCACAAAATAATTGGACCACTTGGCATTGGCATACAATTTGGACAAGGGCAGAAAAAGCAATTATGTTATTGAACAGATTCATTGCAGGGACTGTAAAAAATCTAATCAGCAGAATGCTTTATTCTAGGATGATCAAAGAAAATGATGATAAATAATGATAAAATGATAAACAGGACCATTTGAAATGATGATTGGTGTAAATGGCACACCTAATAAAACCGCTAAATTGTGATCCTTTGGTTAAATAAGGGAAAATGTGCTTTAGCCGGTCATTATCACCAAATACACATGACAGGACCCCGATGCAGTACTTATTATATGGCTATACACCAAATAAATGCATAAGTGGACATTATATTTTATCTTATTTGTATAAGTGACGTGACGGGTAGCCAAGTGATGATGTCCTATACTCAGACTTTGTGCTCTATATTTCACCCATCCAAGTGCACACACACACACACCATAAAGAGAGGGCAGTTCATTCACTCCCACCACCTACATTTCCTGCCCGTACTGAGACTCGAACCCACAACCTTCAGGTTACAAGTCTGACTCACTAACCATTAGGCAATAACTTACCGTGATCTCAAAGCGTTAACTATAAGAAAAGTATAGCCTGCCCTACTATAAAACAATCGGAAACAAGACAAACACTTCAGGAATATGACAGTAAAATTAATATTGAATGTCATTTTTGATAAAAACGATAAATTGACTCGTTGATCTGATAGTATGATTCCAGAGAGTCGTGTAATAGAGTGCAATAGCGGCCGCCCAATTTTTCAGTGCAGCTGGTTTCGGAAATATTTTCCATTCATTTCTCCCATAGTGAAGTCTTTGTTAAATGTATATAATATATATATATATATATATATATATATATATATATATATATATATATATATATATATTAAGGTTATTGCAAAATATACATGTATACAAATATTTAAGTATCTTAAGAGCGTAGGGAGACCGAATCCATTACGTCATTCACATCGCTTCATTGGAGTGGGCGGGGCTAAAAAGATCTTTCGCCATACTTTCTCTGATTGGTGGAATTTTCTGTACAGCATCATGGGTAATATAGTTTTTCACCACAAATTCTGCTGTTAAACATGATTATTTTAAAAATAAGTTGAGAATGTGGGCTTACAGCTTCAACAGCAGTAAATACCATTAAGTAACAATCTCATTGCTCACAGTAAAGCTGTTTTTAAAGGTTTATAAGTTATTGTTAAAAATCAATTTCCCTATGGAGAAATTGATTGGAGTTTTTACTTCCGGAACTCGGCTGTTGCACTCTATAACAGCATTTAAGAATGTATCAATTAATTATCAGGTTGTTTTGGCTTTGCTTCTTATAGAACCACTGGTAAACTAACTCTTTATTAGCTCTACATAAAAATGATATGTATTCACTGTTAAAAGTAAACTTAAAAAAGGAATATATTTAACAGCTAAATTAGCAAAGATGAATTCTGACATATGCTTCAGTGATCATTTCAATTTTTCTAAGCCTTATGACTCACTGGAAACATAAATGGGATTTTCATTGCACAGTATATGCAGAGAACAGACTGGAGAATGAATGCAGTCAAGGTCTTTTTGAAGGACCTAGACAGAAGCATCCGGCGAAGCAGCTTTACATTATTTACAATTGAAACTTGACAGGGGAATCCACATAGCTACATTATTAAAGATTCATAGCATGATATAGTTTATATACAGATCTTATGTAAGGCTATTAATAAGTGTAAATAGGTCTCCTGCATTTAAAGAACAAGTGTCTGAGACCATCAGTCTCTACTGATTTGAAACACTGGAAATCCAAGACAAACAAGCCTATCAGAGTGGTCTGTCAAGTCGGTATTTGAAAATATTTTTTTCTGTTGCAGAGTAGGAAAAAACGTTTTAGAGCGTTTCGGCACGGCTGCGTTTTTTCAGTTGAGACACTTGCTATGATACGGAATATCCGCGGAAGTGTTATTAGTATCAATCTATTTCACAGATCGTCTCTGTAGTGTTTCGATATAAAAATGTCGATACAATGTAAAAATATTTGCTCTGGCTCTTGTTTTAAATGATTTGGTTCCGTTATTGTGCTTGTTTTTGTCATCTGTTGACGTTGAACAATCAGAATGTGGCGGTTGGTCGGTGTTGTATTTGTCCCGCCCCTTCTCCACTCTGATTGGACAGCTGGCTAAAAAGTGACAGCGATAAGCGCGGCATTTTACTCAAAGTTGAACATTCTTCAACTGGAGGCGACCGGTAAAAAATGCAGAGAGCTCAGCACTTGAGCGTGAAAAAGACGTGGTGCTCCCATCGAAAACAATTGGAAAAGTATTTTTACCTGCTGGAAAAAACGCTTTGGTGGACACACGGACTTAGAGTAAAAATATAATAAATATGTCTTATATACGTCACAGTTTATTAAATGGCTTTTCTGAGGTAAATTTACCCTTATGTGACATTATTTACAAGCTGTTTGATCCAAGGTTGAAACACTGATTGAGGGATTACATAAGACAGGACACATTTCATAAGTTGTACTGGTTCTTTATACCCTCTGATGCTCATTCATGTTTATTTATTTTGTGATGTAACTATAGTAAAGAGGAAGAGATGATTGGTTAATGTGCTGTTTGAACAGCGATCTATCACCATACATTAAAGGGTTAGAAATAAAGATATTTTTTATAAAATCCGTTGGCTCAGTGAGGCCTGCATCGCCAGCAAGAACACATCCTTTTGCAATACCCAGAAAGCTACTAAAAACATATTTAAAACACTTCATTTGACTACAGTGGTTCAACCTTAATATTATAAAGCGACGAGAACACGTTGCTTTATAATACATCATAAGTGTTTTGAAACTTCAATAGCTCACGTGACTTTGGCAGTTTGATACACGCTCCGAACCACTGATTCGAAACAAAAGTTTTGAGGTAAAAGTTTGAGGTAAAAAATGACAGAATTCTCATTTTTGGGTGAACTAACCCTTTAAAAGTGCCAAAATGATATTTATTGTTTGAATTTAGTAATAAAATAAAGCTGAGAATTTGCTTCATGTCAAAAGACACCTGCTCTGTCTTATCTGTCAGTGCATTGTCCGTTTCCTCTTTGCTCCGCAATGTTTTATTACTGCATGAAATGTGGACGTGTGGCGTGAGGAGAACAGCGTCAGTTGGGTGTGTGAATCGCTGAATGTGTGAGAGTTGGCAGCCCTGACTAACTATTTGGGGTTGGAATCAAGGGAAGGCTTTCAGGGAGACTCAAACAGGTGGAGATGCTATTCTGGATAGTTCTCTTCTCTTAAGCAGTGTCAGAGGAACAGAAGCAGATTTCCTGGAAGTAGATTGTGTTCTACAATAATGACAGAATTGGAGCTGTAAGGCTGTATATGCTGGCAACGGGCCCGTGCTAAACAAAAGTAGCTCTCAAACCTCTGACTTCAGACTTCACACAGGAGAAAAGCCGAGGTGTTTCTAAATGTACACTCACTGTTAGCACGAATGTTCTGTTCTTTACTCTTTCACTGTATTTGTCCATCCCTCCAGTGCATGGCCTGGAGACTGTGGACCCTAGCTGAGGTGAGCGTTGAGGCCATGTTGAAACCATTTTCCATCCGCCAAATAAATGAGCTTACTGCTAAGATCAATAGACGCTCCTCTCATCCTCTCTGATGGAGAGTAAACGCGAGGTTCATTGCACTGGACACTAACACAGTGACCCAGTCCTGCTCTAATGAGTTTTTATCGACTGCAACATTGAAGTTCCCAGCTGTAACTTATCAGGGTTAGAGCATGCTTCCAGGCATTCAGGCTGGGCCGCTTCCAATTGCGGCAGTCTTCTCTCCAAAGGCTGCAGCATTCTTCTCCTCTCTTCTCTCTTCTTGTCTGCAGAATTCTTATCCATTCTTATGTTCTGTTCTCTTTTTTTGTCTTTGCATCACTTCTTTTTTTCATCTCATCTCATCTCTTCTGTCCTCCTGTCTTGTCTCATCAATACTCATCATTCACCTTGTTGTAACTCATCTTATTTCCTCTCTTGTCTTGTCTCCTTGTCTCATCTCTTTTCATCTCATCTCATCTCTTCCCTTCTTTGGTCTTGTCTCCTCATCTCATCCCTTCTCTCATCTTGTCTCTTCTCTCTTGTTCTCTACACTCTTCATTTTCCTTGTCTCAAGTCTGTTAATTGTGCCTATAGTCTTGCACCGTTTGACGTATTCTCTTGTCTTGTCTCCTCATCTCTTTACTTCCCTCCTTCTCTCTTCTTGTCTCATCATTATTCATTTCTCCTCATCTTGACTCATCTCATTGCATTTCTTCTCTCATCTTGTCTCCTTGTCTTATGTCTTTTCATCTCATCTCGTCTCATCTGTTCCCTTTTTTCTCTAATCTTGTGTCTTCGATCTTCTTGTTTTTCGCACTCTTCTCTTTTTCCTTGTCTCTTCTCTCGTCTCTTTTGATTTTGCCTAGTCTGCCTTGCCTTGTCTTGTCTCACATATTCTCTTATCTTGTCTCCACATTTCTTCACTTCTCTCTTCTTGTCTCATCATTACTCATTTCTCCTCATCTTGACTCGTCTCATTGCATTTCTTCTCTTCTCTTGTCTCCTTGTCTCATGTCTTTTTATCTAATCTTGTCTCCTCATCTCTTCACTTCTCTCTTCTTGTCTCATCTCATTCCTTCTTTATCTTGTCTCATCTCTCATCTTGACTCTTCATATATCTCGTCTCATCTCTTCCCTTCTTTAGTCTTGTCTCCTCATCTCTTCCCTTCTCTCATCTTGTGTCTTCTTCTTGTTCACCGCACTCTTCACATTTTCCTCGTCTCTTGTCTCAACTCTTTTTATTTAGCCTATTAATGTCTCGTCTCACGTATACTCTTGTCTTGTCTCCTCATTTTTTCACTTCTCTCCTTTTCTCATCATTATTCATGTCTCCTCATCTTGACTCATCTCATTTCATTTCATCTCTCGTCTTGTCTCATGATGACGTGTCTTGTCATCTCATTTCTTTACCTCTCTCATCTTGTCTTTTCTCTCTTCTTGTCTCATCATTACTCATTTTCCTCTTGTCTCCTTGTCTCATCTCTTTTCATTTTGCCTAGTCTTGTCTCATCTGACATATTCTTTTGTCTCATGCCGTCATCTCTTCACTTCTCTTTTTGTCTCATCTTCACTCATCTTCTCTTTTCATGGTCTCATCATAACTCATCTCATTTGACATTTCATCTATTCACTCATTTTGTCTCTTTTCATCTCATCTCTTCTCCTTTTGCCTCCTAATGTCTTGTCTTATGTCCTTAGCTCTTCTCTTTTCTCCTTGCCTTTCTCTCATCTCATCTCTTATTTTGTATTCTTTTATTTTATTTTTTTTTGTATTCTATTCGCAACAAAACTCCCTTATCTTCCTCTCTGTCCATCATGTGTGTTGTTTTCCCAATCCTGTGAGACCTGTTTTTATGGTGTTCTCTTCAGAACATCTCTGTCAAACTATCCATGCTTGTCACATAATGGCTGAAATTACAGAAAACCACAGTGAGTGTACGTGTCTCTGCTCAACTGGTTCAAAGGGTTAGCCATTGAGGGAGCAGTCAGTCAACCGTGATCAAACAAACCTGACAGCCATATTAATCTTTCTTTATGTCCACCTCCACAGCACCACTGAAACAGAAAAGACAAACCTAGAGGACTGTTTGGCCATTTCACTAAGACAGTTTATGTCCTTCTAAATCTCTATAATAATATTAAAAAGCTACAGCTCGACTGGCTTCAAGTCACCATGAAATCAAATTGGATAATTCTTGTTTTTATGGAATATTGCAGTATTCATTATAAATTATATATATATTTTTTTAGACCTCATAATCTTTAATTATAATAACTTCCCCTCCCTCTTGCAGTGACATCTCTTCTATGATGATGTGCTTACAGGCGTGAGGATGGGACAACCTGTCACTCACATGACATCACAGCAATAGCAAACCACAACCATCCCATGATCCAATCAATTCGCAATGGACAAAGTCCAGCCCCACATTTTTTCTTGTTCGAGAAGCCATTTCACTTAGATATACATCAAAAAAGGGAAGAAAAGACTATCGCAACTTCCATTACATGCCAACTTTAATTTGGCCAGTGCACTTGACTTCATCCATTACAGTTACAGGAGGAGAATGCAAAGTCAGAATGTGTGACAGGAACAATCTGCTTCTATTGTAACATTATGATGTTCCCTTAGGATAATCACAATCACCTTGATATGTACAGACATATTCGTTGAAGCCAGTCAAATACACAATTTAAATGGCCCAAAAATTGGCACAACATTAGGGTGAGTAATAAATGACAGAAATTTCATTTTTGGGTGAACTAACCACTTTAAGGTACCAGTCGACTTTATTAGAGACTTTCTTCAGAAAGTCTTTTTAGTTATAAAAAAGTGCGAAAAATAAAATGGTGATGACCGTATTTGGCTGCACATTTAGCCTTCATGTGTCCCGAGGGACTCAGTGAGCTTCCTACCTCCGATGCAGATATGCAACCCACACAAAATTACCACCTGGGAGATGGACTGCAGTGACCTTGGATATTCAGTTAAAATCACAAATGATCCTTATGCACTGCAGAGTCTGCGTCCAATTCAGCTTCCTTTAATTACCCCTGCATGTTCTGTCATTGTCTATCACTCTATCTCTCTCTCTCCTCTACATGCACACTAACCACATGCCCACAAATGCTCAAGCCACTGAATCACTCAGGATTCATTAGTTCTAGAGGACACAAGTTCCTGTAACTTCAATAGAAATAAGTCACTTTTTTCATGAATATTCATTCCCGGTGTCACAGGGGTGGGGAGTCGAGGGGATGTCATGCCTCAGCTGCTGGTTCATTTCACAGCGCTTATTTGGGGACTAAGCTACATACAGAGTCTATAACTAAAGACCAGACACTCTCAGACAAGGTCGATTGTATAGTGAGACTCAAAAGTCTGAGACTATTTAAAAGGGTTCTCCATTTTTCTACTTTAATATGACTTAGACAAGAGAAAAAACAATCTTAGTCTATGCTTTAGGGTGCCAGTTAAACTGGCAAACAGCTCAAGCCTCACATTTGATTGAATTGACCCTTCGCAAACAGTTTGATTGACAAGCGATCTGACCCATCATAACCCTGAATCCGCCATTTTGTCTGACAAAGCAGTCAAGGGAGTTAGTAGATTAACGTGAACTTGAACTTCAAAAAGTGTGCTCACGTCTTTCAACATTCCTTCTGATGTTCATTCATGTTTATTTGATGCTATAAATGAACTAGTATGAAGAGATGATCGGTTCACGAGAAGCTTGCGATCTGTCACGACAAATTAAAGAGCCACTATACAGTATTTATTGTTTAAACTTCTTTTCAAAATTACGATATATTAAATATGAAACTGTTTCATATGTCTGTCGACGCATTGTCAGTGTCCTCTTTGCTCTGGGACGAATTTTTCACTGCGCGAAAACATGATGTGTGGCGTGAGAGCGCATGACTTGTCGGACAAAGCAACAGTAACTAAAGGGGGCGGGTCTTTGCGAAGGGTCAATTGAGTGTTTTGGGTAACACTTTATTTTGATGGTCCACTTAGACATTCTTCCAACTATAATAAACTTTGCAAATACATGTCAACCAGTCATTAGAGTATTAGTCTGCTTAATATCTGATGGTCCACTTAGACATTCTTCTAACTATAAGCAACTACATTGCATTCTACTTACCTGAACAGTCCACTAATACTCTGAGAGTTAGTAGTTGCAAAGTTACTTATAGTTAGTGGAATGTCTAAATGTAACAATGTTTTGTTTTCTAACAGTGATATTTAAAAATATATACAGGAACCACATTATTCTTGGACGTTTGGTTCAACGCAACAACACTACTGGAGTAATGTGACCAGTGTAGTCACAGTTCTCAAACAAATGACTCTTATGAACCAGTAAATCAAAAACACTAAATGAGCCAAGAATTGTTACTTAAATCAGTACACTGACTGGTTGCACATTATAAGTTTAATCAGTGATATTTGATATTACAGATTATATAACATTTTTTAAATTCTGAACCTTTCTGTTTACAGGTTTAAATGAAATTTTAAATCCCAGATTTTCAATGAGGCCTCAGATGTTAGACCCCACTCTACGTGTGAACATGTATTATTAATAATTAATAGCAAGTCCTGACGTCTCAAACACTTCAGAAGTTGCCATCACACACACACACACACACTTTCTGTCTATCCTGCAAATCAGACCACTTCCTATTTACTGAATAATTACTGTTGCAGAAACGAACATTAGATAGAATGATAACCTTGGCGGTAAACATTAGTGTCCTAGTTTTCAAGGAGTCTTAAAACTATCTTTACTCAGAAGTCGTGTCTGCTCCTTTCAATGCGGAAAACTGTCTACAGAGCACGCTTTAAATTTTCAAACCAAATGCGTATGCATATGAAAGTGATGTGGGGAGAGCGCAAAAAGAAGAAGATTTTACCCCTAAAATCAACCAAAATATAAATTATTCTATTTATACTGAATCAAAAACTCTCACCACCCAGTGTGAAGTATTTAAAAACAGATCAGGAACTGCTTATGACTACAACATATGAAAATTATCTTTTTCAAAAACTACTGAATTGTACATTCAATAAAATCACTTTGGGACTGAATAGTGCTTTGGTTTGAAAGTATTACTAATAGCCTACCACTGGAATCTTCATGAATGATAATTGTATGAGAATGTCCTTGTCTATTATTTGCATGCAGTACTTACATATATATATATATATATATATATATATATATATATATATATATATGGCTATGTATATATATATATTTATATATATATATATATATACCTTTAACAGCAAGAGAGAGACTTTTATCTAAAGCAACTATTTATTCTCTCATAATCGAAACCATGACCTTGTCCATCCTCAGTGGTGGAGTAAACTCACAAAAACCATCAATACACTTGATTCTGCAGTCATATTCCAACAAAGACACTCCTCTTCATTATTCATTTAACTCTAGATCTCACACTGAACATTGATTCACTTGTGTATATATAAATAACCACTTCCCCACTTGCTCTACAAGTCTCTTGTGTTCATCGTCTCAACTCATCTGTAGTTACAAAATATATCCTTCCACAATGTGGCAACGTGACAGACATGCTAAAAATAGATGTACATTGTATTATAGTAATCTTTTGTGGTCTCTAATCATGTACTGTATCTTTTCAGCTCAATATTCTTCCCATTAAACTATTTGATTCCAAGTTATTGGAAATTATGGTTTTAAAAAGCATCTGCGAATGTTTTTCACGAAAGCCATGAATTGCCAAATACTTCAACTAAATTTAAACTAGTTAAAATGTGGGTGTATCGCAGACTAATGATTGTTTTTGATCACGTGGACAGTCTACTGGACCTCCTAGTAAGAGGCTCCTATGATTGATATTTCATATAAGAATAGTTAGCTCATATTTTATGGCATTATAAATTAATGATATGATGGGGAGCTCTCGGCAGGAGCTGTGGAGCAGCAGTAAGCAAGTTTGTATCATAAAGCAGTACGGATGCAGGTTCACATATATTTTTGTATATCTTATGTAAAAGTTTGTTATGTAAACTTTCTTCAGATGCTATTCACAGGAGAACATCAATATAAAAAGCCCCCAGCCCGTCTCTCTCTACTGTCCTGTTTAATAAAGGCACACAAATGCTCATACATAAACAATTGTGCAGTCGAGACACTATAAACAAAAGTCATCATGTGATAATATAATTCTCATAATGCTTAGTGGCAATATTTATGAGAAAGACAACGACAAAAAAAACACGATAAATTCCATTGACTGAAAGATCTTCGTTTGAACATGCGCACACGCGCAGTCAGAACGAATGACTCTAATGAGCCGGTTCTTTTTAGTGCATCAACCACATACAGCTCAACCAGTTTGGTCTGAATCTTGAGCGAATGACTCTTTTGAGTTTGTTCTTTTTAAAGAATCAAAAACATACCGTACAAGAGCAGTTCGATTCATAAACCAATTAATGACTTTTATGAGTCGGTTCTTTATTTGATGAATCAAAAACACTTTACTGATGCAATCTGACTCACTTATTGAACCGCGGGTTGGATTTTGCTTTGCTTTCTGTCTCGAAATTATCCAAGAACTGTTAAAGGCCGTGAGACTAAATCAGCGAAATTGTGACTGATTGAACATATAGGCTAACAACTTTGCAAAGATACACATCATTAGTTTAATTTTTTTTTTAAAAAGAAAGAAATGTTAATTTTTGGAACAATTACTTGCATTTATACCGTCTCTAAAATGTTTTTGTAAAATAGCCTAATTTATAAAAGGTTCAATCGCACCTTTTCCAAGAATTGTATTACATTTAGCCTAAGTTACTTCTAATTTGTTCCTTTGAAATCTTAAATGATCTTTTTAAATTAAAGTCTTTCTAATTTTATTTGTTTATTACAAACATTTCTTCATCAAAAGTACAAAAAGAATCGCCAGCGGAAATGTTAAGGAACCGGAACCTTAGAAGAATCAGAATCACAACTCCGTACGATTCGTCATCGTTCGTGATTTTAAGTCCTAAAAACGGGTTAAACACATTTTTCTCGCGATGACTGATAACATCTTGTTTCGTAAATGGCCAAAAGGGGGTTATACTCTCCAGAGAGAAGAGCTATGAGGGAACAGATTTGTGTTTTCCCCCCACACAGACTAAATCCTCGAGGGAAATAACTCATAAGAACAGTTGAACATGACTCCAAAGAAACGGCCAAACGTCATCGGTGCCCCGGCAACATCCCGAGCGCGAGACAACTCCTCGAGGGAAACTCTGGACAAATTCACGCCAGAATGTTTTTATTTTTTAATAAAGACAAGAACACTCGCTAAGGTATCCTCTCTCGATCTATGTCACTCATATAATCTGTAACGCACAGCAGTCTAAATAAACCACAAAATTAATCGATTTCACTCAGGTGTATGCTGGTAAGAGCGAGCAAACCCCCAATTTTAACCGGTTAGAAAATGATTTAACATCAACTTACGCAGATGTAAAGCAACAGGCAAGATGAGACAGGCGTTGCAGAGGAGAGGTGTCATCCTGAACAGATCCAGAGCACAGAAACTGAAGGTAGTTCAGTCAGATGTGTGTTCATTTAACTGAAACTCGGCTCGCATCGCGCTGGAGTGATGAATGATTCACTAGCGCGCGTATCTTGTAGTAAAGGGGAGGAGGCTGCGGGAACGCGGCTCGTTTCGAGCACAACTTCTCATTTCACTCACGCATTACTACATACACTATCATTAATAAGTCATGAGAAAATATTATATAATGATAACGTCAGTTGCTCACGTATACAGAGATATTAATATACATAAATCTATATTTTGTTATTTTAAATACTTGGGCGTGTATTGACTAATCTGCAATATAATATATGATAAAAACGTACTAAAATTCGCTCGTGTATACAGTATTGTATGTATGTAATATGAATATCAGATTCATTATTTTTCTTACTAGTCAAATTACTAGTGTAACTTAAGTTATTGATTAAATTTAAAAATAACCTTAAATATTGATATGTATATATGTGTATATATGTGTATAATATATATATATATATATATATATATATATATATATATACTGCTCTGGAAAAAATTAAGAGACCACTGCATATTTTTTGTTATTTTGACCAGTTGTTGCTTTTGGCAAATAAATGCTCTAAATTACAATATTTTTATTTGGAATTTGGGAAAAATGTCAGTAGTTTATAGAATAAAACAAAAATGTTAATTTTACCCAAACACATACCTATAAATAGTAAACCCAGAGAAACTGATAATTTTGCAGTGGTCTCTTAATTTTTTCCAGAGCTGTATATATATATATATATATATATATATATATATATATATATATATATATATATATATATATATATATAATATAATATATATAATAATATATATAACTTTTATAATCAATATATATATATATTATATATATATATATATATATATATATATATAAATATAAATATAATATATCCATTCTTTTTTGGAAAAGTGGTTAATTTTTAAATTGTATTTTTTAATATTTGTCTTTTTTCATGTTTTATTCATATTAAAAAGGTGTGAGGGGGCGCCACTGCTTATTGCAAATATTAAAACAGGTCTGTGGAAAAGAAAAACGCACAGTCTTAATTGAACATTGGACAATGTTTTCCTTTTTTATTCCAAAACGTCTAGGATGAAAGAAACGAGTGTAAAATATACAACATAATTTCAAACATAAGGAACAAAAATCGATACACAAATGGAAAAAAATTACAAATAATTAAACTGTCGTACACAACCTGCAATGAAAATCTCTCGAGAGGGGGGAGAAAGTTTGTGTAAGCCTCAAACACTGAAGGCGTTGTGTTTTAGTATAGTAAGCCCAACATCATCAGACGGCTCTAAAACGGCATCGAAACCAATTACTCTCGCAATGCAACAAAACCTTAAAACTGACAAGACGTTTAACATTTCAAACTGACATAACATAAAACTGTCTGTCTATCCGATCACAGGTCATCTTTGCTGGACACTATACTATTTAGGAAAGTGAAATAAATGAAAAGGGATTGATACGGGTTTACTGACCTTGAACAAAATGGGATGTTAAATTCGTAAAAACAGGTTAACTCTATAGTTTGAATACATGGCTCTCACCAGTAGCATGCAAGCATGCCGAGTTTAATATATCCTAATTAGAGCCTCAGATTTACCCTCAATTGCACAGCAGGCTCATGTCTGTTAAAGAGCTTTTTTTTTTTTCTTTTTTTTTTTTTACATAAGAGAATAAAGCAAAAGAGGACACATTGCCTACACCCTGTAAAAATGTCCTAATGAGCCACACAGACTGCTGCAAATGGCTATGGATATATGCACAGCTCTAAAAATAAAGATGACAAGGGAACGAATAATGTGTTAACACAAACACAATCAACGGGGCCGGCACTTCCTTGTTGCATTAACATGAAACTTGTGAGGAAATAATGGCTGAAAAATCAACACACATTTTACAGCACTTTTCAGTAACAAACCTGTCCATTCCTAACTTCAATTCCGTGTTAAAGTGAGAAAGAAAATTTGCTTGTAGATAGGCTACACACACACCAATGTGGCGCCCATCGCGGGGTCCGAGGACACGATTAGCAGTAACTGATACGCAATAGTCTGATAAGGCACTTTCTTTTTTTGTTCTTCCTCTATCAGAGGGCATGACCAAATAGTCCCTCCTAATGAATAAGTGTTGGCAATCTCAGTCTAAAATCAAATACAATCAACTGACTAGAACGGAGCAGAAAAAAGGCTAGTTTCAGCCACTTTCTCCAACACTTTCAGATATTTGGGGGCTACAATACAGAAAGAAACATTTTCACATTTATAAAAAAGAAAAGAAGAGCCCTGTTGCATTTGCTGTAATGTAATTTCACAGAAGAACTGAAAAGAAAAACTACCACAGAAGCCAGCATATAAAATTAGAAAGAAGATACATAAATGCCTGCCCTCTAGAGACTTACAGATGAACTGCAGGTTACAGACTCAAGATTCCTTTTGAAGAAATTCTAAATAACTATATGGTTAGCATTCCTTGGTAATATAAGCCCTCTTACATATTTTACAGGGCTCTGTTGATCGGAAAACGTGGTGCGGGATGATTTTGCAATAATCCAGAACTTAAACTGTTGGAACTGAAAATCTCACTTGGACCTTTTCGCATCCTGATAGCATTAACAAAAATTCCAGGAGCATGTTTGATGTTCCACTTGACATGGCCAAATTAGTTTCAGTGAAATAGACCAGTCAAATAAGGATCAGTGGCCTAAACACAATCAATAACCAACAGGGCTAATGTTCATGAGGTGATGATAAGGTCTCCATGTATGCAGCATTTAATGGCGCTTCACCAAAAGAAACAGAAGGGAATAAAGCAGAGCAGCCAGAAAACCATCCATTCAGTAGAAACTGTGAGTGTTCATGTTATAGTTTCGTTCTCTAATGCTCTCCACAGTCTTGTTCCTGATTCCTTGTCAAGGATGGAAAAAAAAACAAACAAAAAAAAAAAACACCACGACGTCATAGTCTCACGGTATTGAATGCACGATGAAAATAACAGCCTCCTGAACTGAAGTATCCCGATGTCCTCTTGATGATGATGCCGCATACAAACTGAGGATTTTTCTTATGTGCAGAGACATGAAATCAAAAATAGCTTTAAAGGAGGGAGCAAAAGGATGGGGAGATGTAGTCCAAACGCACTAAATTCCAAGTCTGGACTACAACTCCCAAAAGTGGTTCTGAGAGCGCCAATAAGCTGCAGAAAAAGGATAAAGCAACCGAACAGCAGGGTGGTATGAGGTCACGATGGCCGTCTACGAGACTGCAGGATGCTGACTGAACCGAGACTGCGCCATCCGAAGGGGCTCTAGTGATTGACCAGGCCCTGCAGCATCATCATGAGGCGCCGTGCACGCTTGCTCAGAGGGCTGTGGGCGTCCTGCTGCAAGAAGTGGAAGAGCTTCTGTCGTACCTGGGACAGCACTGCAGACATGTGGTCTCTGGTAACTGGATCGCCATGGTCCAGGTTCATCACAGCATCTTCTAGATAGCTACACATGAATGAGAGAAAGGAGATAAAAATCTTTCAATGATGGCCATTCAAAAGTTGCTGCATATTGTGATGCTAGGGGTGTAACACTACATGTATTCATCCCGAACTGTACGTTACGGATGTCACGGTTCGGTTCATGTATTTAGACAACGAATACAGTCAGTCACAGGCGATTCAATCCAGAAGGGGGCGCGTGTGGTAATGCAACACTGTTTGATAACCGCCACTACAGGGGAAAAAAAAAAAGAGCAGAAGAACAACAACGCATAAACAAATAAATGGAGTATTAGTCCACAAAGTAGTGCGAACGCGTCTTTCTCGTAGGTCTTTCAATGCTCATTGACCAAGGAAGGCCCACACCTAAAAGGCTCACGTACTTAACTGCGCGAAACAGAGCAGAACGTGGAGGATTCAGTATAGGAGTGTTGGGTTTAAGCTTTGAATGTTTAAATACACTAAGTGGAGCAAATTGTAACACTCCTAATGCACAAGTTTTATTTTTCTTTATTCTGTACTTTTATAATAAGATGCTTTTCAATTTTGTAGCTGATTGTGAACAAATACCTTTTGTTTTTATCAGGCATGCAAAAAAAATATGACCTATGCAAGAGTGCATTCTGTTTAATGCTTAGTGCTTAATACACAAAAAGGAGGCTGTACTGTACCAACTAGGGGACTAAATGTCACTAGGTGGAACAAAATTATTTGCACTACGGTCTATTCAAAATAAAATAAAAGAAACCTAGCATTGTGGATTTGTTCCTTTGTCCGGTAACACTTATTTTAGGGTCCAAATGACCCTTCGCAAAGACCCGCCCCCTTTAGTTACTGTTGCTTTGTCCAACAAGTCATGCGCTCTCACGCCACACGTTCTGACGCAGTGAAAAATACATTGTGGAGAAAAGAGGACACCGACAACGCGTACACAGACATATGAAAGTTTCATATTTAATATATCGTAATTATTTAAAGAAGTTTAAACAATAAATACTGTAAAGAGTCTCTTTAACGTGTCGTGACAGATCGCTGTAGCTCCTTCAAGTGGCTTGTGAATCATCTCCTCATACTAGTTCATTTATAGCATCAAATAAACATGAATGCACATCAGAAGAAATGTTGTTCCCCTGACTGCTTTGTCAGACAAAATGGTGGATTTGGGGTTATGATTGGTCAGATCGCCTGTCAATCAAACTGCCGGCGAAGGGTCAATCCTCACTATTAACTAGTTGCTAAGAACGCATACTAGGATATTGGCTGTTTATTACTAGGCAGATATTAAGGTCTTATTCTGCATGATCATATTCTACATCCCATAATCCTACTTAATACCTAAACTCAACAACTGATCAAATAATTTAATATTGATTGTATTCACTAATAGTTAATAGTGAGAATTAGACCCTAAACTAAAGTGTGACCATTTTTCCTATTGTATCGAAATTGTAACGAACCGTGACCCCAAAACCAAGGTACATACCAAACGTGACTCCAGTGTACCGTTACACCCCTATATGATATAGATTTTTTGCAAGCAACATATATATTTAATATTATTGCTGATGTTTTGCCAGGGATTTTAAGAACATGAAATTGACATTTTTCCCTTTCTACAGCTTTTCTTACGTCACTAGAGAATGGTTTGTGGTGCGGTCAGCATTTTTATTTTCCCGCAGCATCAGAGAAATGAATCAAATGGCTCTGGTGATTCACACAAAACCACCTAGGTGAGCTTCCACAAGCCTCCAAACCTTCGGAAGTAGAAATGGCACATTTCAAATTGCGTACTTCCGAACAAGTGCCTTTGAAATGAATGGGAATACAAAAAAATTGCTTTCTCCAAACATTTTAAGAGCTCCTAGGCTTACAGCAACAACAAAAAAAAACCTGCTAACATCATCGCAACCATCTTGCAATCATCTGTGTCATGAAGGAGCAAGTGTTTTCTCTCATATCAGGCTTTGATTCAACTGGAGGCACCGTTTACATCATTTATTTTATCAAAGTGTTTTTGCAGGAAGGCTAAGTTCCTTTAATCTCTCCAGTTACGATCACCAGTATGCTTTGAAGCCAAATCCCATTAATATTAGAAGCACTTTGCACTGGGCCAGACCTCTAACAATGTATTAATATTAAACTCAAAAAGTGCAAGAGGTCTGAGCTTTTCACAGCTGAATTTTCAGCAGCCATTAATCCAGTCTTCAGTGTCCTTCAGAAATCATTTTAATATGCTGATTTGGTGCTTAAACATTTGCTCAGGATGCCTTTTATTTCAGGCTTCTTTGAAAAAAAATTTCAAAAGAAAAACATTTGAAAAACAAACGTAATGTAAAATTATAAATGCCTGTCACTATCAATTTAACGCATCCATGCTGAATAAAAATTACTTCTTACTAAAACCCCCAAAATTTGAATGACAGTGTATGTAGCCAGCACTAGTCATTCATTCCCGTCCTCAAACACAAATCTGGTGTGTTTTTTTGACAGCTGTACTAACAGAACATGTTTGTTATTTCTTTAAAGCTATTCTAGAGTAAAGCTTTTTTGGTCTTCTCTCCAGGCTGCTTGTTTTTTTATTAATTTATCTATTTTTATTATTATTATTATTATTGTTAAGTCCATCAAGGATTAGTAAGACGCCAACTGTCTGGAAAACTATGTGGGAAATCTCTCCATCTGTCTTTTAAAATTAATAGACATTTCTGTATGATACAACCAGAGATGATACAACGGCATGTTGCACAGAGGTCATCTTAATTACCTTACAAGCGATCATTAAGTTAAAGCTTCTGATTAAAAAAGGAAAATGTAATACAACGACCTTAATATCCCCAGGACTTTGCGGTGCAGTCCTGTCCAGATGGCTAAGCTTTCATGCCTCATGGCAGTTTGCTCTATTTTCACATGTGTAGGCCCTGTTCCAATTCATTTAAGCCCACAGTACAGTTATCTCAACTATAATCTATTGGCCCGGAGAGAAATTACATTCCTGCTCCAGAGAAATCACTATTTACATCTTGTATTCTGCTAACCTTTATTTGCAAAGGTAAAAGCTACAGTGTTAAACTCCAGAATATGACACAGGGCTTGGCGGTATGATAGAACACACCGTGTGATGCTAAAAACAAGTCAACCAGCTGAGATTTTGCTGTACTCTTTGTAGCCCAAAAAATACAGGAACATCAATCCAAAAATAATTAAAAGCTACAACCATCCACTATATTATTCATTTTACTGTTCACCGATTTGCTGTTGTTCAAGTGTTACATAATGTGAAGCAGCTGTTGTGCTGATGCCAGACTTCCGTATCATGTACCATTAGCACCACATTGCAGTGTTAAGGTAAAAAAAAAAAAAATTTTTTTTTTTTTTTTAGAAATGTGCCTCAACACTCCTGCTCATTCCATTTCGTTGCACTGGGCTAGCTGTTATTTAATGGAAAATAATGTGTCTTATGTACAGTACACCCAATATGGAATTAAAGGTGTAGTGTGTGAATATTAATTGGTTAAATGCATGAAAATCAAACTTAAATTTCTTTGGCAAAACTTTACAATAAGGTTCATTAATTAATATTAGTTAACTTGAACTAATAATGAACACAGCATTTATTAATCTTTGGTAATGTTAATTTCAACATTGGTTAATACATTATTAAAATCAAGAGTTGTGTATATTAACATTTGTTAATGCACAGAACTAACATGAACAACTGTATTTTCATTAACACACATTAACAAAGTTTAGTAAATGCAGCAACAAATGTATTGCTCATGGTTAGTTCATGTTAGTTCCGCATTAACTAAATGTTTAACTAATGAACCTTATTGTACCACTTCTTTCATTAATAATTATTTGAATATGACGGTGCCTAATGGTTTCTGTCATTAAGCATATACTCCTAAAAATATTAATTCAGGCACTACGTAAAGACATAAATTTATATAAAACCTAAAGCATGTGTCTCCCTGCTTAAAATAATATCCTGTCCAAGCGGAAAACGGACACAGCCTTACAGATGGTGATGTCTACGCACATATGGACGGCATGAAACACTAGTATTTTAGAGTGCAATTAAGAGATAGGACTGGCAGACAGAGCAGTTTATTGCAGTAAAGGGACTTGGCAGCACACAGGCAGAGCATTACTCTGTGATTCACAGGAGTGAGTCCTTTTCCCCCAGCAGAAAAGTCTAACGCAGCCCAGACTGTTGAGCACTTTAATAACTGCAGCCCAATGCAGCACTGCCACAGAAGCGAATGTCCCCTCCACCACAAGGTCATCCAAAGAAGAATTAAAGAGGAGAAAGGGACGATGTCTTGAGTCTTAAAGCATTAATGCCCTGTGATATGAAACGGCATTTTGCCCTTGATCACGTATGGCATAGAGGACTATAAATAAATACTTAAGTGTTTAATCATTAAAAGCACAGTGCTCTGCATGCTTTTGCATACTCATTGAAACTGTGAGGGGGTGTGCTGAGAGAATAACTTCTATATAAAGGACATTTTGAGATGATTATAGAGCATGACTGCACTGACTGATGGGGCTGAAGGGAACAAACCTGATCTTGAGTTCTGTGCGTGTGCTCAGGTTGGTGGAGAGCTGCTGGATGAGAGACAGGAGGACAGCCTGATGGAGTGGACAGGGCTGCTGGCTGAACACTTGCTGAGAGTCAATGGTCTCACACACGTACAGCACCAGATTCAGGTCTGCTGCGGTTAAAGCCTGCAAGAAAAAACAAAACAAAACAGCAAGCCGTCAGGAAAAAACCTGGAGAAGATGATGAATACAATACTGTTTTATTGTGAAAGATGACCACATATAGAGAGGGAAATGATAGTAAAAGGTCACATCTCATGCCATGTCACCTGTGGGAAATAATTATTTAACTGTTAGGGTTCAGTTTCACCTAATTATGGTGATTCTCTACAACCAGTAAATTGACGGAAAATGCAAATTGATGTAATAAATTAACAAGTGATGAATACAAATCAAGAGTATACTTAATAATAACATTTATTGCAGTCTGACTGTCAGCACTTATGTTAAGTCATCTCGTCCCAAAAGCTTAATTACGCCATTAGTGATTTGCATTATTTAATTTGAGCAAAAAAAAAAAAAAAAAACCTACAGAGGGTAACCAAAAATGCTACCGATTCCTCCATAGAGAAGTGTTTGTAAAGAAGCTTTGTAAATGTTCCCTTTAATGCTGACATTTCACAAAATGCAAACAGTTAGAGTGTGGCACATTTTGCGGCGGCATATGGCTCAATGCAGTGCTTCTCAACCTTTTTTACTTGAAAGAGAATTCCTCTGGTATTTCTGCTGTATTTATAACAATCATACTCATTTACAAATTTATTAAGAGAAACCAGGAGTATTAATAGATTTTTTTTTTTTAATTCTTTATTTAAAATTCACAACAAAAATAATAATTATTGAGGGAAAAAGGGGAAAACAATTTCAGTTTACATCATGTATTTAGCATTTTAATTACATATCTTTTATATAATTAAGTCCCCTTAATTAAGCTTGGTTGAGAACCACTGGCTTAGTGGTTGGATAGTTTACCCAAAAATTAAAATTATCCCATGATTTACTCAAGCCATCCTAGGTGTATATGACGACCTTCTTTCAGACAAACACAATTAGAGATATATTTAAAAATATCCTAGCTCTTTTCCAAGCATTATAATGGTAGTGAATGGGGGCAAAGCCCCCATCAGAAATCTAATTACAAGTATAAAATGAGAAATGCATGACTGAATAGACCAAACAGAGATATATCACGTATATGTATGTCTAGCGATCAGTAACCAACCTGTTGGAAGGCCTCGTTGAGCTGGCCCTGCTGTAGTAACTGCAGTATGCTGGCCTGCTGGGCCTGGTAGTCCAGATGTGTGGAGGGGACGGGCGTTCCTGCAGCTGAGCGCATGGCCTGCATGATGCTGGAGGTGACGGCTGCTTGCTGCTCCTTCATGGCCAGACTCACCTCTCCCTTTACTATGCGCTGCACCTGTGTCAGGATTGAGTCCTGCAGACTGCAGAGAGGACAGACACCTTTAGACTATGCCAACAAATATATATCTATATATATATATATAAATATATATTATATAAAAAAAGACAGGGTGCAACTCCCTGTAACATTTAACAATTTAAAGGAGTGTGTTCAATTACATTTGTCACTACTGAATATTGCTGTGGTATCAAAATGGGCAGTGATCGACTGATATGGATTAAGCACTGTCCGGACCCCCCAAAAAAGTTCTTGGGAAGGAGAATGAGGAATCATTTTCACACATGAATTGGCACCTCTGATTTCAGATTCAGATTTCTCTTTGGTATGTGCTGGAGTAGACTTCATAGAGTGCTTGACTCTTGCATTGTCAATACAAGATCTTGACCAAAAATTGATGCACCTCTTAATGAAAATAAATGTGGTATCATTTCCATCAAGAGGTGCATCAATTTTTGGTCAAGCACTCTCTAAAGTCTACTCCAGCACATACCAAAGACTTCCAATGAATTTGAAGAATTTACACACATACACACACCTTGGTTATGGATAGTGAATATAGTGAAATGTTTGTTTGATTGTAATTTAACACCATTTTTTGCAGTACTTACTTAGACTACTGAAATTCTGGTATTAGGAATACCAGACTGCAGTTTAAACCTCAATGTAACAACTAATTGGTGATGAATTACAAATTATCTTTTGAATTTTAGTTTCAAACTCCACATGGATTTAGTCCATCCAACTTAAATTCTATACTACATAGTCTTAATTGCATTTATGTGAGAGGAAAACAAACCAGCTTTATTGACAAAAATTAAACCCAGGATTAGGCAGAGTGCCACGCATACCAATCCATTCGCAAGGTACTCAATGCAGAGCTCAAAAAAAAAAAAAAAAAAAAAAAAAAAAAAAAAAAGGCTTTCTCTGCAAGAACTCAAGTCAATCTATTCATGAAATAAACATCCATAAGGGAAGGCATACAAGGGGAAAGAGAATTCCTTGCATTGATTTCTGACAAATATTGGATAGGCTTTGTGCTGCATGCATGTGATGGTAAGCCTTACTTTCCCACGATCATGTGGAGTTGATGCTGAACGTCAGAGGACACGCTGGCCGTCACAGTGGTGGCCAGCTGGTCTTGAGAATTCTGGAGCGTGTCAATCATTTGTTGCAGCTGGCCGATCACGGGATCCCGTGCATCCTGGTCCCGCTGTTTCTTGTTCTTGATGTGTGTCTCCAGCTGTTGGATGTCTGCAGGAGAATGCAAAGTCATTATATTTTTAATCAACTACGCAAAAGAGTTGGTGCTACAGAAGCAAGATGTGTAAAACGGACCTAAAAGCATGCAACAACCTGCCAGATTCATTAATGTGCCCTATGCTTATTTTTTTATTTCTGATAAAAGCAGAAATAAAAATTCAGATTGGTAGCAAAGTCTATTGTAATGGTTCTTACACTCGTGGGTTCCCTGTTTGAAGCTGTCATTGATCTGCTGAAACATGGACTGGCAGCCTCTCTCAAACACGGGAAGTACAATGCTCTGGAAGGTCTCTTTGTAGGCTGCCTGAATGGGGCCCTGCATGGCCTCTGCAGCAGCACGACCAATGGCATCTGTAGTGTTCTGTGAATGGAAGAATAGGACAAAAAGTAAGAAGAGTTAAGAGTTTTCCCCAGTTTGTGCCTGTTTCGTGATGAATTATTCAGCGCTACACTGGTGCATAGAAGTTGGTGCACTTTTTTTGAACTGCTCAGTTTGTAGTATGTCTTTCACAGAAACATTCTTTCTAGCCAGAAATATTTTTAACCCAGCCTTTGGAAAATAATAACAAATGTCAAGTTTAGATAAAAAAAAAAAAGAAGTGCTCACTCTCAAACATTAAGCCACTGACCTTGGACTTAACAACTTTGGTGACATTTTCCTTCAGTGTTCCTTCCACTGCGGTTAACTTGGCAGCGATGGTGCTGCTCATCTGGCCAGTCAAAGGATCTAGACTCTTCGATATGGCTGCATAAAAGAAAAATGTCACCTAAAGCTCTAAATAAACCTTAAAAATCAATAAAAGTCTTCTTTTCCAACCATTTCACAGGGACAAAACAAGAGCAGAATGTTCTTTGCTGATGTGCTGAACACAAGAGCTCAACTGTACTTTTTTTCTGTCAGCGTTCAATACAACACTCACACTGTGGGACGATCTTCTTCATTTCTTCACGCAAAACTTTGTCTAGCCGGTTGCACAGACTGTTGTTTAGAGTCTGGACAAGCTGCTGAACCAGCTGGTCCTGGAGCTGTTGGTTCCGGCTTTGTCCCTCAGCCAGAATTCGCTCCATTCTTCTCTCTGTGTCACCAGCTAGTTAAAGTAAACAACAAATTGTGTGGGCCTGACCAATCAAAAGTGATTATTCTTTGGTGTGTATAAACATGAATAAACAAGATCATGTATTAGAGAACAATTATATTAATATCGGCGATCTTGCTTTTTATTGTGACAGTGGGTTTAGTTTTTACTTCATTGTCATCACGAACTTACAAACTTAAAATTTCCTGATAATTTACTCACTCCCATGTCATCCAAGATGTTTTTCTTTCTTCAAACGAAAAGAAATGTGTTTTGGGGTTTCATAACCCTTTAGATGTGAACGGATATGTATAGGCAGCACATCATTTGAAAACACTGAAGGTACTCACTAATTTTATTCATAATTGGAAATTAGTTATTTTTGCATTTTTCGGAACAATTTCTGTCGTCCGGTTTGAAAAGCAAAGTCATGGACTCTGACATCAATGTATAATACCGGCAAGATCCAGAGTGGTGATTGGCTCCAGTAGGGGCTGGTCAAACAAGCTGACGTCAACAGTTCCTGAGGCTTCTCTGAATTTATTCCTGACAAAAAACTAATTTCAATCCAATCACTGCGCTGTAGTATGGATAAGATTATAATTGCAGTGTTATGCATCTCATTGCCTATTTTTGTCATTCAGAGACATGGGTCGCAAGTGCTTGTTTCCTCAGTGCTACAACACAAAACTGTTTCCCTGCAACACGGCCAGACCTGAAGTTTGGGTGCAAGTGGTTTGTTTTGCTGTGATCTTCAAGCACAAATGGAAAATCTGCTCGCATGAGATCGCATTACAGCGGAGAATTCAAATGTCACAAAAGCGCTGCTCATTCACACCTGCCTGCTCTGTGTTCAGACACGTATTCCTCTGTGTGTATGTTTCCCTCAGCACAGTAGCACGAGTATTGTTTGTATTTTGCCCATGACGCAGTAAGAACTGGAGTTTGAACACAAATGCATAAATAATACAATTATGATGATATGCACGTGGAGTGCGCATATGATCGGTTTCCACACATGATCAGGACTTCACATCTGAGGGTTGTTCCCGCCTCAGAAAACCATGCTGTGTTTTCTAAACCATATATTTGGAAAATGCGAGGGTGAGTAAATTATCAGGATATTTGAATTCTGAATTGAACTAATCCTTTAAGAAACACTGTTCAATCTTGATTTCACAGCATCAAAAAATGCTTAAGGTGAGGACACTGATGTTCATTCTTTCTCTTGCTTATTTGTGTTTGCTCTAATCTTCAATCTAGCTATGAGTCTCCCCCTAGTGGAAGGATACGTTCTTGCTCCTGCTGAGCCATCATGGAGTGCTCAATGTGAGCCATGATGGAGCTCTGGATGGCATCCATGTGGCTGGTGACTCTCTGCAGAAGGTCCAGCTGATTCTGTCTCAGCTCCGCTAACTCCCTCTGCTGGCTCCGCAACATCTGCAGGAGCTCGTCCTGCACCTCTGTGCTCATCTGAGGACACAGCAACAAATTCATTCCTCACACATGAAACTCAAGCATACCTGACATCAACACAGTTGCAAGAGTCTTAAAAGTTACAGCAGAACATTGACTACCAAGCCTGCCATGTTATTCACATTTTGTCTCTATTGCATTAATGTTTTATTTATATAATGAATCACAGTGACTGGGCAGAAAACAAGCCTTCATGCATTTTGAGTGTGTTTACACAACACAAATGCTATCAAATGCATTCGGATTGTGATACAGGGGATCAACAGACTTACCTGGTTCTCAATCTGTCTAGACTGGGAGGACTCTCTGGGAAGGGAGAAGAACAAAGATGATCTAATCAGTCACACAATCAGATTATATCGCTGAAGGGGCTCACCACTCAATCCAAAATTAAACAACATTAATATCAGAAAGATTTCCATAGTAAAGAGGGCCGCACACTCACCCTTCATCTTTCTTGCTCTTCCTCTTGAGCTTGGGGGAGCTGCGGGGTGATGTTTTCCAGTCCTTTACAGGAAGTCTGTGCGAGGAGCGGGGGCCACAGTTCCCAGAGGAGGAGGCCAGACTGGCAACCTCATCATCATGATCACTGTCAATAACAGCAGGAAAAGAAAATAAGTGAAAAAGACAAGAGATCAGCAAAATTGGAGGAAGGAGGTTTTCAGAATACACACACGACCAGTCAAAAGTTTTTGAAGGGTAAAGAGATGAGTAAAGAATTTTACTTGTCTGACTGGAACACTCGCCTGATTAAAAGGTGCACTACGTAACTTTTGGCCCTCTAGCGGTTAAAAGACAAAACTGCATGCATTTTGCGGAAGAACACTTTTCATTGTGCTTCGACTCAGCACAACTGTGCGGATGAATATAGTTATCCTACCTCTCATAAAACATTCACTTATAGGCTTAAGAGATGTAATCAGTTTAGATGGAGCGCTATAAGCTGTAAGATGTTTCTGTAGCTATACCCATCAACAATACTTCCTTAAATAATTTCCAGCACAGCACTACAACAACCATAATGAAATGACCCGTCACAATAGATAATACTCTACAAATGAACTCTGTTAGAGAGCTACATATGGCATCTGTTCAATAAATTAAAATACATTTTTTTAAAAAGGGGGATTCCCTGGAGGATCCAGATTTAGCGTGCTCCATATCAACCTTTCTACCTTGTTTTGACAACTAACTTACACCACTCCCACACCATACATGCTTCAAAGCTGTCGGAGAAACTTTTCTCTATTTACAGATATGACAAAACTCGCAGACGAATGATACGTGTACTCAATTTTCAGTGAAAACCATCCCGCAAGGTGTAAAATATAAACACTTATCATAGGCTTACCACAGTGAATCAGGGTGAGACAAAAAACACATTTTGGAAGGATTGATGGCGTATTGACTACTTTTTTTTTGTTAATTTTGAACAAAAAAAAAGCTGCATAGTGTCCCTTAAAAATTTGACCAAGGAAGCACCAACCCCATTTTGGTGGCTTAATTTGAAGAATGACAGGATTCGTATTGCAGAAATCTGTTTAGTAACCATGGAGATTTTAGCGCAGAACTCATTTAGAACACTAAACAGGAAGTTTTTATAATACCGCTCCTAGAGTGGAGGCGGGAAAAAAGAAAAACACGACAGTTGTGACAGGTTCTTTAGCAGGCGGCTTACATGTCCTTGATTTGAATTGCTCACATCACTGTTGTCAGTGAAGGTCGGACTATTATTCTGACAATGACTGAAACCATGTAATGTTGCAGTTCCTAATGAAGTTACCAGCCAACTGGTGAGACATTTATTTCACAGCTGGTGTTAATGTTAATATTATGTCGCCACACACCTCATAATTCTCCAATTAAACAAATTATTAATCAAATTTTAGAGCTTCCTGAAGTGCTTTTATGACAACCAAATATAAGGTTAAGATGGATAGACGGCAGACACTGAGCAAATTCTTATTAAACATGAAAAATTAGTATAGTAATGGGATCTGAGCAACAGAGGAAGCTCAGACACTTGGAGAGGTGGTACTGCAGAATGTTAAATTTACCTCTGCTCTGCACTTGCATCTTGACTGTCATTCTGAGTCAGGTGATAGGTGCGCCTGTGGTAGGGAGAAGAAATGTGCCTGTCCTTTATTTCCTCCCTAGAGCTGGGCGTAAACAGTCAAACAGAGTTATCAAATGCTTTAGCCTTGTATCTTCAAATATCACAGATTTCTCAAAATTCACCATAAAATTCTGAGAACAATACTAAAGGTTAATATTAAAAAAAACAAAAAAACAATTTGTATATATTTTTCATCTGTTTTGTGATTTGTTGATATGATACATTATCTTACTGTATATAATATGTTATAGAAAAACAACTCACCAGTCTCCCAAACCATTGTCTCTCAGGCTGTTGCGAGTCTCTCGTGTGATATCAGGTGCTGCGGGCCACGCATGGTTCACGCTGCTGTCAGAACAAGAACCTCCAGCTGCTACAGCGTTCTCCTGTGACAGAGCCGTCTCCAGTAGGGAGGGTGTATTATTGAGTCTCTGTTCTCCATCCACAGATGCTGCGCCCAATTCGAGAGGCAGCAAACTGTGCTCAGCACTGCTCCGGGCTCTTGGAGACAGCAGATGGAGGACTGACGCGGCTGACGCCATGCTGTCAGAATGCAGGACGGGGACTGAGTCAGGAGCGGAACCGGCCAGTCCCCTCTGCAGGGTCTCCGAGGCGATCTCGGGGATGTCCTGGGACATTGCCGTAGAAGCAGAGGAAATGACATCCGGAGAACGAGCTCTGGTCGGAGAGGCCTGAGGGACAACCATGGGCTCTATGGACTGGAGATCCAGGGAGAGAGGAGGGTTTGGAGAGGAAACCTGCGGAGGAGGAGATGGGAAATAAGGAAGGGGAAGTCTGTGAGAATAGGGAGCAGCTTCACAGAGCAGAGAGGCCTCTCGCAGGAGGGAAGTAGAAAGCACCAGTGGGGGAGAGAAACCCTAACCGGATGGGGATTTTAAATGGAAGAGTGGATGGAGGGATGCCAGATAAACAGAAGAACTGTTAAGAGTGTTTCCATTTAAATCAGATGACTGACAGCCTGAGCTGATATTTTTTGAGTGCTGAAATCTGATCTGTTCAGATGAATAGTCAATATAGATATTGCCCCAGCTATATCTACAATAATGACAAGCATTTACAAACATTAATCAATTTAATGTATCCTTACAAAAGAAGTAGTATTATATTCTTTCAAAGAAGATTTAGTTTACAAGTGATATCTTTCATACACAGTCACTACTAGATAATATAACAATATGCAATTTACCATGTCCATTAATACCTGGATGTTTTCCCCAAGGCCTGAGATGAGGATGGAGTTGGATCTTGGACTTCCTGCACTGGCACTAAGAGTCAAGCTGCTGTTCATGCCACATTCAACAGACATTTTAGGGCTCTGGGCCAGATCATCTCCACCCCTGGAAGAAAGAAAACTGAGCAATGCCTATGCATGCATGACAGGGCCCCACATTTTACACTTTGACGTGTACTTCTGTACACTGTGTAGTGCATACAGTGGAATCTAAAAGTCTCAAAACACACTTTCATGAAAATGTGGAGGGTACTTGTATCTATCTCTTTCTCATATACATATATAATAAACAAAATCTTCCACAAAAATTTTTGAATCTCCCACCTTGGACCACTGTCTGAGCTGCTCATGGCCGTTACTATGGTCAGGCTGCTCGCACTGCTACCAGGAGAGGCGGGCATCTGAAAAAACAAGAGAGCAAGGATAAATGATCACCATCACTGAGTGGACCTAATGATGTACCCGAAATATTAAAGGCTTACAGAGGTGCTGGGCGTCATAAAGGCGTCCGGGGTCATGAGTTTGGGCAAGGCTGATGGGGCTGGACTCATAAAGTCAGCTGGACTTGGAAGAGGCAGAATTTTACTCAGGTCATTCTGTGATCCACTGTCACCAGACTCTTTATCAGAGCTCATTGCCTCCACATTCAGATCAGCTAGCGGGTCAGAAAAACCTGGGGGAATGCAAATATACAAACAAAAATATAAATATATTTATACAATTGTGAAAAAGTTTAAAATTAATGTTTTAAAATTTAAAAAAAAAATACATTTTATGAATTTTTCCTGACTGTAATTAAATAAAACCATAACTTTGGTAAAATAGATTTCTCTTGCTAACACACTGTAGATTCAGTAGTGTCGGGCTCAGAAACTAATATAAAAATAATAGTATATTTCCAGACTCACCAAAGCCATCCTGTGATCCAGACTGAGGCATGAAAAGGGATGATGAGGCCCCCTGATTGGGCTGGAACCAGATCTGCACATCCTGTAGTGATCTGTGGGCATAAGAGAAAGTTAAAAGTAACAACAATTCTGAATGCAAACTTCATGCCTCCATCAAGAGATGATTTTTCTATCTAAATGACTCACTTTGTATGTACACAGTAGAGTTTAATCTGGATTCCTGATTTGGACTCCGAGGGTCCCTGGCTTCCTTCTGTGAGAAGTTATTAAAACAACAGTATTAAAAGCATAAAAGAAGCGCCAGTATTTGAACGCATCTTCACTCACCTTACAGCAAGACTACAAACATTTGCACATGCAAAGCTAGCATTAACATTAGGAAGGAACTGACCTGTTGTCATGCTTTCACTTTCCTCATCAGGGGGAAGGACCTCAGTGTGGCGCAGGCGGGCACGGGCAACATCCTGTACACCGAAGCTGAGCACAGGATAGGTAAGCAGAAACTCTGAAACTGCAGTGAAGCTGGCACGGCCTTTTTCCTGGTTCTGTAGCAGCTCCATGACATACAACACCTACAAATAAAACACACAACCCTGAATCAGCTTCTAATAAATAACCAGTTATTCACTTACACAATGTCACTGTTTGCTTGTGATGGCAACACTGACCTAAGCTCAAGAATCCTATTTAACAGGATAGATGCTGAAGTTGGCTAGTTGACCATGTTTTTAATTTACTTTTATACTTCCTGTATGTCTTTCTACCTCTGCAAAAATAACTGAAATTCCAAAAAACCTGCAGACAGACTTTTTTTTATAGTTTTTTCTGGTGTGAGAAATATTAGGTTCAAGATTATCTCCCATTCACACTTTCTTGAAGACGCTTGAAGATGATGTTTTGCATTAGGTTTGATGTCAATGTTTCCAAAAAGAATGGATTCTTGCAATAAACTAAGACTGAATATATTATGCATTAATAAGATTTTAAAGCCAAACCAGAGGGAGAGTTTTTCAGTGCAGTGGCGGATATAGGCATGGGCGACATGAGCAACCGCGGAAGAAAAAAATCCTGCAATCAGGGTTACCACACATTTGCAGATTAAGTCAATGATATCATGTCACAGTGTGGGTCAATATACCAGGGGTGTATTTCCCAAAGCCAACTAAGTTCCGTTTTGAGAAACGCACCCCTGGTCGGGACTTGGAGTGTGCGCCCGGAGAAGTACTCTCATTCAGAAGTAAGGAGGAGCAGGGGTTGGTTTACGTCACCTTAGGGCTCCCAGTGAAGTGACATCAGTAGGTACTTCTAAATCAATACAAATTGAAATTACGGATAAGAAAAAAAGGGGGTAAGCCATCAGGACAGAAGCCTAAATTAGGAAAATAAAGAGGGGAAACGAGCAAAAAAATAAAGGCATGTATGCAACCATCTCTCATATCATTATGAGTACAATATTATGCACATATTAAAATGTAGCTAATAAAATAAAATTTATTTTGTAACATAATAAATGTAATTTAAAAATCATAATATCACTAACTTTATTAATGTTTTTGTTGTAGTTTTGGGGGATTTATGGTATTTTTTATATGCCTAAAATTGAAATAATTTAAATATATACGTTTATATTAAACGGCAACTTTTATTAAATAAAAATCTTTTAAAGAAGATCCACATTTGTCAACTTCATTCAGTGATAAAATGAATAACATGCCATGGTTTAGTGGAAGACTGCTGCCATGTACTGGAAAACAAATACTTAGAATCCTTTTCACCTATAGCCACTAGATGGCAGCAGAGGATTACACAATGGCTTATATACCATTGCCGAGATAGTCATTCAGATTTTTGTTTAGACATTATAAAGTCATTATTATAAAAACAATTTAACATTTTAGCATTTTTTTACTACAGTATCATTTTTTTGCAATTATGTCACAACATTACAATCAAACCTGAACATTGTGTTATGCATGTTATATATGTGTGCATTTTCATTTGTTCTCAATTGTGGAATGAGGGGTGGCAGAGGTGGTGTTTAGCCCAGGGCACCATATAAGCTAGAACCACCACGGTTTCAGTAAATAACTACTTCATTTAATTTGTATGGAAATGAGCAACATGGATACTCTACAAAATAACTAATTTTGACCAAAGAAAGAAAATCATGCAGGTTTGGAACGCCATGAGAGCGAGTAAGCAAAAGATGTGGGCATTAAATCTGAAATATAAAATTATAATGATGATAATAACAATATTAATAACAATAATAATAATAATAACGAGTCTGACCTTCCTCTGAACATCACTAAGAATAAGAAACTCTGCAGACAGGTCCAAACTGGCCTTCAAGCTGGGTAGCACACTGCTATTAAATGGATCTGGCGAAAACCTGAAACATACATGAACAGTTCTTCTAAAATTCATATCCATAGACTAAGGTATTGGCAAAAGTTTTATGATTAAAGGGTTAATTCGCCCAAAAATGAAAATTCTGTCATCAATTACTCACCCTCACGTCATTGCAAACCTGGAAGACTTTTGTTCATCTTTGAAACACAAATGAATATATTTTAATGAAATTAAACTTCAAAAAGTTAACAAGAGATCGTAAAACTAATCCTTATGATTAGTTCAGTCCAAATTTTCTGAAGAGACACAATCGCTTAAAAATATATGATGAAGGGATTTAATTTAGGCTTTTATTCACATATAAACATTCATCGACGCACACTTAAGAACCAGTAAGGTTTGTTCTCGCACAGCAAGCAGGTGCATTTTGCTGATCAATGTTTATGTGTGAATAAAAGCCTAAACTCAATATGTTCATCATATAAAGCGATCATGTCCCTTCAGAAAATTGATTAGACCATATGGATTAGTTATACAATCTCTTTATAAACACTTTGAAGCTACAAAGTGGTAGTTGTGTGGACTGTCACAGGAGGGACAAAAATCTCTCAGATTTCTTTCATAAATCTTAATTTGTGTTTCTAAGATGAAAAATTGCTTACGGGTTTGGAACGACATGAGCGTGAACTAACTCTTTAAGCTTGAACAACACCATTAGACATTACTGCAGGCAAATCTAACAGTTAAATATAAACACCTCTATTGATGATGCAAAATCTATCGTTCTATTACAGCTTTTAGCTTAAGAGATGAACAGACCTGATGGTTTGTAAGCAGGTCCATGATACTGTGCACCACATCTTCAGCTCCTGGTTCTGATCAGCTCCAGTGATCAGGAAGCGCCAAAACGGAACTCTTGAAAACAACAAAAATGGTTTTAAGTTTAAAGACGTACAGCAACTGTCTAAGGCGCACAATTTCTAAGACAAGTAAAGACGGTTAAAGCCCAGTGTCAGATTCCCTGATGACTTGAGATGCTGACAAAAATTGTAATTGTGATCACTGAAGACCAAATGAACTTGATACTCACTCTGGGTCTTGCTTCTTGTGGTTGTCACAAAAGAGCAGGCAGGAAAGTGGACGTCCATCATGTGGCTGCCATTCATGCAAACATCTACAAAAGGAGCAAGGTTACTAGCATTTATTACCAGACTGTAGGTTATTGATTTAATTACAGGATGACTTCAGAGGAAGAATTAAAAACAAAAAATCTTAATATTAAATTTTCATTATTAACAGAACGATTACATATTAAATATCACATGGCATTCAGGATATTGACAACTCATTTATGTGGTAATTAGTCACGATTACTCTATACATTGAATAATATAAATTTATATTCGTACAGATATTTTTATCTTGAAACCTAGATGCAACATGCTTTATTAATTGGACAATACATGAAACCTACAATACATGACGCAGTTATTACTCCAGATATATTTTTGATCGATTATCAGAATTTTGACTATATTTTGATTCTATCATGAATGTTGAAAACACTGCCTAATATATTTGTGGAAATTAATAAAACGTTCAAAAGAGCAGCAGTTATTTGAAATAGAAATCTTTCTGTAACATTATAAATGCTTTTACTGTCACTTTTGATCAAATTAAAGCATCCTTGCTCAATAAGTATTCACTTGCTAAAAATAAAAACTTAGATGAAATTTTTGAACAGTACAGTGTCTTCAATTACATAATGTCTCAAACATGTACCTGGGTTGGTCCTGTCCTTCAATGTAGATTTGCCAAAATTTGACATAACCATCATGACTGGCTGTGGCCAAGACAGTGCCATCAGGGGAGAGCGCTCCCTCACTAATGCGCTGAATAGAAATAGAAATATGTTTAATAATAAACATCACACTATATATAACTAATTTATGTGCCATTTTGATGTCTTAATTAGTTAATACAGCACTGCAGGAAAAATGATAGCAGGACTTACTGCTGTGTGTCCTCTAATGGTGATGAACCCCTCTTTCAGTTCAGTGGCATCCACGGGCCATGAGTTGTTATTGGATCGGAGGATGTCAAGGTCCCAAACCTCAGCCTTCAAGCACAAGCAAAAATCCAGTTAAGAGAGTAACAGTGTTAAAAACATTGTAAATCTAATAATATGGGGACATTTCGGAAAGAAAGTGATAAAGCTGTCAAATTCCAGAAGAAAAAAAACATACTCTGTCTTCATGAAGCAGTGCCAACGTCTGACACGCATCCTCTGGGTTCTCATCATTGTCTTCTGGGATAAAAGGACACCAGATGAGTCTGCGGTTGGAATTAAGTGGCGTGTCCTCAGGCCTACGGATGTGAACGATCACTTCATCTCTAAGAGACATCGATGTTAAAGAGAAATATCACAGTTCGCCTACTTATTAGCATTTTACTAGGTAACACTATTTTGATGGTCCACCAGACATTCGACTTGACTACAAGTAACTTTGCAACAACGTCAACTTATTCTACTTACCCGAACCCTAACCAGACTACTAGTCTACTAATGCTCTAATGAGTTAGCTGACATGTAGTTACAAAGTTACTTCAAGTTAGTCGAATGTCTAAAGTGGACGATCAAAATAAAACAATCTTTTACAACAATACATGCGAATCCAGTTTTTTTAATGAAACCTGTATAAAAAAAAAATAAAATAAAAAAAAAGATTTAGGATTTTTTTTAAAAAATGAATAAAAGAGGAAGTTTATATAAAAAAAAAAAATCAGTTGTCTTGAACCTTTGGGCATCTCATTAAAGGCACAATACGTACAATTTTTGGATTAAAAATACAAAAACCACTAGCACAATGTTGCATATTTTGTTGACTTGTGTACTTGCATCACCCCAAATGTTTTCAAAAATGTTTAAATCCAGAGAAATAAGCAAATTTTAACCATGACACGGACCATGTCTATGCGTCGAATATCAATGACATCATACCTGCGTTACCCTCGGTTTCCAGTTATATTTTGTAGAAACCATGGAAACGCCAAAGACGCTTTAATATATTATGCGTTTTATTAGACAGCTGAGAAACTGCTTGAATACATTCATTGACAGAAAACGAATCGTGTTATAAAGCTCAACACAGTAAGTCTTACCGTGTAGTCTAAGCCCGAGTACAGTCTCGATTGTTTTCCACCGGCTGTAGACATGAAGACTACATCTCCCTTGATTCCACGAAATCAAGGCGTCATCAAGCTACGCATGTTTTGAATAAGCGACGAAAATGTACATATTGTGCCTTTAATCTCCTGCTTTCGAGAATTTTGTATCAAACATTAAAAAAAACTATTAAATTTCAATCTACAGAGGATACTGTATTTTGCTGCTGTGACTAGTGAGCTGCCAAATGAACATGTTTCCAGCCTCATCCACGCAGCCCAAAAGGGTGGAGTCCAAGTGGGCGAAGGCAAGGTCTGTGACTGCACCGGTGAAGCCCTTCAGCAGCGAGCGCTCCGTCGAGCCCAGTTGCAGCACACGGATCATAGAATGATTGTTTGCACCTGTGAGCAATAAACAATTACACACCATTAATTTGAATTTCATTAACATTTTATTCAAAGGAGTGTGCTAATTCAGCCCTGTACAAAGACAGCGACAGACTCGGATAAAGTGTGCAAACCGACCTCTGATGGCATAAGCCAAGTATGAGTTGGACACTGCTATTAAATTGCCATAGTAGTACTTATGCTCCCAGTCATATTTGGCCACTGGCTGAATTTTAACCTGTAAGACAGTCAGAGGAAAAGATTCAGAGAATAAAACAATTTCCAGGGTTTATATTTTGATTTTCTAGACAAGTAAATATTTTATAGCTGGAAGATTTACTGACTAGAAATTTCCATGACTTTGAAGATTTTATTAATTTCAAATTAGACTTTTCCAGGCCTGGTATTTCCCTTATATTTTCAGGTTTTCCATGACTGTGAAACCCTGAACTGCTAATAAGAACAAGTTCATTAATGTACACACCTTGTTGCTACCACGAGCCTTACTGTCAATACTAGAGTCACGGCTGGACACAATTTCCACATTGTTTGCTCTGATGGAGACACAGGTGGACTCATCGTCTCCTGAAAGGCAGCTGGTACAAAAAAAGAAAGCAGATTTATGTAATTATTGACAATAATAGAGCTCTAATGAAATATCTTTAGGTTAAAAAAAAACATGCTTACTCAAATATTAACATTTGAGGTCAGTAAATTCAGCAAGGATGCATTAAATTGATCAAAAGTGACAGTAAAGACATAATCCTAACCCTAAACTAATAAATGTTTTTCTTCTGAACTTCCTGTTCATCATTGATTTCCATAAAAATATTAACCAACATAAGTGTTTTTTACATTAGTTTTTGCTTCCATTCAAAGTTGCGAATTTAACTTACGCACAACATTAAAATATTGCATAAAACATTTGCAGAAATAAAGCAACGTTTCCATCCAATGTGTTCAAGATAACAAAATCGTCACTTCCTTGGAAATCTGTGTTTGGGAATGCAATCATGTGAGGTGCTCCTGGGAGAGAATTAAACCTAATCATTCTGAAGACAGACTTTGGCTCAGGCATTTCAGAAGGATCAAACCAACATTTGAGATGTTGTGCAATGAAATTGATCCACTGGTTAGTCCAGCTATCCAATCACATCTGTGAATTTTTAGTTGCGCATCTAGGGATTTATTCGGCAAATATGTTTCCATCGTAGTTTCTGCGCATGTCTTCTAATCAGATAAAAAAATTATCCATCTCAATTGAGTGCATAAGTTTATGCAAATTTTTAAAATGCAAGTGCAACTTGGCATTTTCATCCAGAAGTTTATGCAATATCCCAAAATTCACATAAAATAGGTGGATGGAAACGTAGATATTTAGCCAAAAACGTCTCTCTGAATGATTTCTGAAGGACCATGTGACACTGAAGATTGGAGTAATGATGCTGAAAATTCCATCACGGGAATAAATTGAATCTTAAAAAAACATTAAAATAGAACAGTTCTCAAATTGTAATATTTCACAATATTATAGTTCTTCCATGCGTTTTGATCAAATAAATGCAGCCTTCATGAGCACAAGAGGCTTCTTTCAAAAACATTAAAACATCTCACGCAACTTTTGAACAGTTGTGTATTTAATATTATAATAACCAACCATTTTAAGTTTACTACATTAAAAAATTACAGATCATGTCATGATTATGACATCACAACATTGACAGTTTGCTAAAGAATAAGAATAATACACAGTTAACGTTAATGACAGCAAATACATACATAGTCTGTGTGTCCTGTCCATTGAGTTTGTCTGAGCTGTGAGAAGTCGGCTCCATCATTGCTGCATGTCCTCCTGCTCCGATAATATCCGCTCCGAGAATTCCATTCAACTCTCCATTGAAAGATATATTTCTCTGGCTCTCAACCAAAGAGGCCTCTGTGGAATTATATGACAGATAAACCAAGTCTTAGAAATGCACCTATACACCCTCTCACTCAAATTACTTCCAAAAGATGTCATTGTGAATTATCATCTATGATTGACAGACATTTTGATTTCCACTCCCATTGGTACACACATATTGTGTGTATGTAGTTAATTGAACATATAGTCTAACTAGACAAAACCTAGTAATGATGCATATAAAGTTTTTTTGACATGCCTTCTATCAAATTCTATAAAAAAATATTTCTTGTGGTCACCATAATCAAGTCACCGCATAGTAAAAAAAAAATATGAAGTGCTTTAGACTCTTGAATGACATTTATGCTCATGTCGTAAACAACACTCAACACTTTCTGAGCAAAGCTGCTGCGCCAACTGGAGTTCAGCCCTTATATGCTACGTTACCCAATTTTAGTCAATCACAATATTAGACAAAATAAGAATATTTGCCGCTCATAAAATCTAGTAAGCGCTGTCCCGCGTTTTTGAGCAACTATATTCAGGTGGCTCTCGCTGAAATCAAGCGCTGCGCAGCATCATCGCGCCGCGGCCTAGCTGCTCCCTTCCCCGGCAACTTACCGGCCGAATTACCGGGACGATCCAGTTTTAAGATGTCCCGAAGGTGCTGGGTCGCGCCCTCTATGTCCATATTGGAACTGGAAGCCATAAAGTAGGGAAGGGGGATTAAATTGCTGGAAACTGTCAAATTCTCAATAGTTTTAATTTTTTTGTCTGAGCTCGCCCCTCATAAAAGCTCGCAACCGTCCCTCAACTTCCGTTGAGCGTTCCCTGCATTTCATTCCCCCGCCTCTGCTGGCAGGATTTCTTCAGTTCCGGTTTGAATCAAATAACTTGACAGACACGTACATTTTAATAAAATGTTTTTAGAGATCATTAAAAAATATATATTTTGTTGGCATATCATCATTTTAAATATTACATTTTTAATAGAGAAGTGAGAAAAATATATATTTTTCAACTAGTTCCTCCAACACTTACAGAAATAACAATAACATCACACTTTTCTTTGATCTCCTTTATTTCCACATACATGTAGGCAACTGAAGTAGTCTCTTACTGTATTCACATTGTATTACTGCTGTTTTTGTTGGGAAAATCAAGTCGTCTTTTGCTCTTCCCCTCAAACCACAAATGAGAGGATGTATCTGCAGGGTCGAGCGAGCATGAAGTAGGTGTACAACACATGTATTTGCCCAGCAAAAATATAATGTGAGAAAATGACTCATACTGATGTTCTAGCAGATCTGTCAAGATATTTCAGTGCAAAAAGCTACAATGCAGAAGACCTTTTTCTAAAACACCTGTACCATCTCTTGGCACAAAGGCCTTCATATTTTGTGAATATGAATTTCTAATCCTAAACAATGAACATAACTCCTTTAGTGTAAACATGTGAAAACGAAGAGATAATCACCTCTTATTCCCACAAACTAGTATTTCTGATGTCACGTTTCAGGCTTTGTGTGTCTGTGTTCCTTCTTAAACTGGTAATGTCAAAATATAACCCTAAATATAGAAGGTAATAACAGCTTTGGGCACACTACAAACTTGATGGCAATTACATTCATACAATCTTATGAAACATAACATCCCACATTCCATTACTTCGCGATTTTAATCAATGGAAAACGGGGAAACAAAACCTCTAAACTAAAACAGAAAGGGTAAATGAAAGAATAAAGCACTATGAAAATTCATCTGCACATCCGGGGGTTTTCTGTTTGTCTCAAACTAATTTTTATCCATGACTAAACTTGCTTTGTGATGAAGCGTCATTGGAGGATTCATGTAATTTTTCCTCTTTTTAACAAGAGCATCCATTGCATTTGTAGGGTTAGGGTTACATAGAAAATGTTGAAAAATAATTTTTAGTATGAACATCTGCATCAGGAAACACTGGCCACCTATAACAAGAGAAATAACGGCTCCATTGTTTTCAGCTCTGCTCAAATAAAACTATAATCTTTATGAGAGAATCTAATATGAAACGACAGTATCAAAAATATGAACAGGCAAGCATAGAAAAGGGAAACAGGATAGACGCAAAACCAGACAGGGGGATGAACAAGATGATGACGTTGTTAAGAAAAAGTCAAAGGTTTTTATTGTGTATCGTGGCTTGGTAATTATTGTCACAGAGAGCAGTGAGCAGAAATTGGGAAGCACACTGGTCTGAGGGGAAGGGGAAATTAGGGTTGTGTTCTTTGGATAGCTAGAGCAACCTGACATCACATTGAATGGAGACACCAATTTTCAAGGGGGGACAAAAAAAAAAAAATTTAACTTCAAGGAGCATATTCTAAAAACAAGCTGATAACACTTTGTACTAAAGCAAAGAAAGACAGACGGTTGTTATTTCAAAGTCAAAAATCAGCAACTAAATTGTAAAAATCAAACAGCCGAGGTTAGGTTAATACGTATTCCTCCTGTTCAGGGAGTCCTCTGATATTTAAGCTCCCCATCATCATGCAGGTTGGCGAAGGAAAAGGGTCAGTTTGATGGATGTGTGGGCTCTCAGCAAAGAAACATGTCATTTCTGGAGTGGAGGCAGTACTGTATATGCCTGCATGTTTTCTGTGATTGGCTGCTGTAATCCGGTGCCATTTCTCTTGAGTGTGTTGAATGAAGGGCTGATTGACAGGTTCAGGCGTCATCAGGGCGGAACCCCATCCTCCACCCTCCCCCACTTCCCTCCTGCTAGCCATGGGGCGTTTAACCAAAATTGTGCAGCGACAGGCGGAACATGTCATTGGTGCAAACCCACGCCTCGTTAATGTTCTTCAGGATGAAGCTCTGATGGAATCCCATGATGGGGTCATCATCTGCCTAGACAAAGACAAAGAGACTTAGGCGGAGGATTTCATACTGTGAAACACAACACTTCATTAGAGAGAAGGGGAATAATTAAACGAGAGCTGAAAGCTAAAACAGGGATGTCCAATCCTGCTCCTGGAGGGACACTGTCATGCAGAGTTTAGCTCCAACCCAAATTAAAAACACCTGAACCAGCTAAACAAGGCCTTACTAGGCATACTAGAAACTTCCAGGAAGGCGTGTTGAGGCAAGTTGGAGCTAAAGTCTGCAGGACAGTTTCCCTCCAGGACTGAGTTTGGACACCCCTGCACTAAAACGAAAACACATGCAAGTTTTAAGACATGTTTGGCAAATTTCAAGGCATATTAATCAAAGCTATAGAAATAAAAAAAGCTGCATTAAGCAACCAAGACAAATTAAAGCCTGAGAGGTTGTCACAATATTCTCCATTTTTCTCCACTAAAGTCTTAGTGGAGAAAATTGGAGAATATTGTGACAACCTCTCAGGCTTTAATTTCTTGACATAATTAAAAAGGATATGTTGGTCAGTGAAAGTGAAATAAAAATACAAACATGACAGCATAAGACAAATGGATGGTAAGGGTGATAAACAATGTGGGTCAGTTTCTCATATAGACACTGAACCTAGTTCTGGACTCAAATGATCTTCAGTAAGGAATCACCATAAATAATAAAATAATCATCTATGTCACGTAAACAGACAATGTATTAGGTTATGATGACGATGTTTTATTAAAGTGATAGTTCACCATCAAATGCAAAATCAAGTCAACTACTCACCCTAGTGTTGTTCTAATCCCATATACCCTTCTTTTTTTCAGACCACACATAAAAAAAAAAAAGTCCTGCTAGCGCTTATAATGGCAGTGAATAGTGTCAAGCTTTTTAAAGAAGTCGCATAAATGATCCCATGCAACATGTGTTGTATTTTTTAAGTGTTCTGGGGGTGTGCGATAGGGTTTGGTGAAAAACAAATCGAAATTTAATGTATTATTTTATGAAAATAAAATAACCTTTCCTTGGCCGTCGTTCATTAGAACACCACCAAAGTGAGTAAATGACTTAATTTTCATTTTAGGGTGAACTATCCCTTTAAAAACAAACATGCCATACATTGATGTAACAACTAAAAGAAGGTTACAAGGATATAAATTGGTTTCTGTGCAGGATAACCCATGCACTGAATACAACTCTGTTGTTAAAACTTGGAGATGTCATTATAGCACACATTTTACCCAGTATTGTTATCGTTAACTAAAACTATTAATAAATTGTTCATTAAAAACAAAGCTTAAATTTAATAGAAAATAAATATTTGAAAAACAAACATGTTTTTGCCTTAGCAACTGGTAAAAAACAAATTTGAAAAACTAAACTAAAATAAATAAAACTAGAATAAAATAATGTGAATTATTAAAAAAACTAAACTAAAAAAAACTACTTCAAAATTTTATAAATACTAAAACAAAACTGATTTTACCTTCATAGTCAATCCCTATTTATTCATAAATCATTTCACAGTGAATATTTATCTGAAAACCTAATAGAAGCACAGCTGATCCCAAAAGTGCCATGTTCACCCATTTTGAGTTCAAGTTAGTTTTCCTTCTGAAGGAACTCATCTCATCCCATGATGGCTAAAATACAGAACTCTTCATTACAAATCTTTAGAGGTCAAAATAAAAGCTGATTGACCTCTGTTCATCAAGTTAATTTCGATTTTTTGGACGCATTATGTCGTTAAAGGTCACTGTCATTCATGTCACCAAAAAAGGCCAACTCTAATTGAAAATGAATTTCCAGTTGTTTGTTGCTGCAAACGAGCAAGCAAATCCACAAACACTCAACAAGCATATCGGCATCAACAAATTTGACATGTCATGGCATTCGCACCATACTAGATCTACAGTGGTTAGTAGAGGCCTGTACGGTGTGCGTGAACTCAAGCAGACACCGGTCCTTACAGACATTAAGAGAAGGAGGAAAGGCCATGTGACCACCGAGAGCCTTTAAGCTTAAAGGTTGTGCAGGGCAAGCCTGAAGACTTCATTGGTGCAAACCCAGGCAGTGCTGATACATTTCAATAGAAAGGTCTGGTGGAAGCCCAGCACCTGGTCATCGTCCGCCTGATAGACAAACACACACACTACAGCTCTGAAATGCTTATGAAATCTTTGACTTCGCATTACCATGTCACGCAAGTTGAGAGGGCAATCAAGAGAGGATTAAACCTTCCATGGCTGCTCTCGATTTAAATGCCACTGGGATTAAGGTGATGCTATGCATTTCAAATGGGCAAGAATGCCCTTTTAGACCATAATCATTTACATATTTACCAAAACTGTTCACCTCAAGCAATGTTGCACTAGCATAACTGTCAGGAAAAAAAAATACATTTAAAGAAGATTTACTTACTTTTAGTTGGCCTACTACCATACTCAATATGCAGCTATCAGGGGTGGGCTGGTGGTCTTGTGCTGTTATGCTGTGAGCTATTTTTGTGAAGGGCAGGCTCTGGAAAAGATAAAAACAAAAAAAAATTTATATAATCACTGTTTAAATGGAAAGATACCTCCATATACTACGTCATATACGTACTGTAATTAAACAGCTGATTAATGTTTAAATAAGGATGCACAATATCAGGCGATTTGAAAGATTTTTTTCCTTTTCTTTTTTTTGGTCAATATTGGCAATTTATATGCCGACCAGAGATCTCCAAAATGGGTTGTGAACTCCAAAAGTGGCCAGGGTCTCCAAATGCAAAGAATTTTGCTATTGGCTCTGGCTTCATCCAACCGCCATTGACACACATTTCAAAATAAATGTTCATAAAATAAACATTGTTTCTAGTTGTTATTAAAACAAAAAAAGTTATAAAATATGCTATATAAATAACTATTCTCCATGAGAAAGGAGCCCAGAGCTCGTGGTCAGTGGCATTTGGACCAGAGTTTAAACCTCTGCTCTTTGATATAAGCGGGAATCCCCAGCGAGCTGTCCCATTGCAGTGCATGGGAAAGTTTTACTCTGTCGCTGTGTTCTAAGCGATAGGAGCATCCTGGAGATCATCATTCGCAAGGAAGGAAGGGATAGTGACACCGGGCACAACTAAAAATGTGCCAATGTCCAATGAGGTCCAGTGATGCACAATGTTATTAATTGCTTATCTCCTGAACTGCCATTTTCTTTAGCACACTATTCAGCACAAATCCTGCCTTGCATTCAATTTCACTAGTTAAGGTTAGGATGTAGGATAGGTGTAGGGGTTAGAATTTGTTGTAGCACAGCATTGTAGGAAATCAGCACTGTGATCGATATGATCAATGAAATCTTTAGAATAGGCTGCGGGGTAGAGTTTGCGCTGAACTGGATTGGGGGGAAATAATCACACATTTGTGTGCTGTAGCTTTACCCTTCTTATCGTTTCTGCATCTTCCTCACATGTGTTTTGATCAGGAGATTCAGTACTCTTTCAGAAGATCTACCATAGTGCCCCCAACGGTATAACAGTGAAAACACGGAAAGCGGCGGGGAAAAAAGTTAACTGTGCATGCTCATGGAGGAAATAAGAAATTAACTCTAATCTATTAAACTACTTTAAAATCAAACTCCACCTCTAACAAAATACACACAAATACTTACGGAAAGCTTTTCGACAATAGCTGCTTTTCCCTGGAATTGCTGACCTTCCCACGTAAGGCATGACGCATCAATCTAAGATAAGAGAAAGATAAGATGAGCTAAAGAAGCCAATATATCGGCCAGGTGGAAACCTTGTATTTTCAAAACTGCTACTTTTCAGGAAATAGCAGTACCAAAATCAAGCTCAAATGGAGCTACAAGGCTTTCTACCAGCAAATTTCAAAAATACACGTTTTGTCCGTCATTACAACAGCTTTATCTGAGGCAGTAAGTGCATTGCATTACGTTTTCAGGTTATAAAATGTAATGTAGTTGTGTGGGCACTCAGTTTATTCCGTCAATTTGCCAAAATCTCATGTTAGTGAAAACAAAGTGCTACACACAGGTTATTTAAGACAGTACTGGCTATGACTCGACGACAAATGCTAGACTAAGACACCCTTCTTTGCTCCTCAAATACATAAAACATTAGCTTTTATATATAGAGTATCTTGAGTTAAGAAAACGCTATAATTATATATATTTAAAAAAAAAGGTTTTTTATTTACTCTTGCATTGTAAACAAGTGAAGATGGTCCAGACTGGATCTGGGACTTCATTCACTATAGAGGTTAAGAGATTTTACTGAATTTGAGGATCCAATGGAGTTACAAGGTTTAGTCACAAGCTCTTTTTAATACTTTTAACTGGTTAAATATTTGCAAAACCGAGACAGATGTAAGCTAAAGGGTGACAAATAGTAATGATTAATGAAAAAGAAATATGGGCATACAAGGTTTCCACCTGACCGCAGATAATTTAGTAAATTAACAAGTGACAGTAACAAATGACAGGTGCACTCACAAATCACACACAAATATTTTTTTAATCCACAGATTATACCAATATATTTTGTTTGTTGAATTTCCCCTATAAATATCCAACAACAGTATTGTTCAACATCTTTTACATGTTGCTCAAAAAGTAGATCCAAGTATGGGCACTATAGGCCCAGTGTAGAACCACATTTCTGGCCTGAAAAGACTCTTCTGTTGAACACACGACAAAACTTGTTTGTTACTGGCCATCTAGCGTCATTCTGCAAGACATAAACCAAGGGACGCTTTGAACACTAACGTGATGGCAAGACAGAGAGACAGTAAAAACATTTCTAGTTGACATCTCTCTCTTAGCTAAAAACACCCACACACTACAAGATAATCGGGCTGATTTTGGGCCCAATTCTCCCCTTCCGACAATCCTATAAAGTCCCGATTATCTTGATGGTTCTACAGATTATCTTATCAGATTTTCCTCTGGTGTGAAGTGTGTTAAGAGTGACTGAATCTGCTCAGAAGAACATTGTGGCTGCACCGATCTCAAATCGTAAATATCCAACATGTCGAATATTTATGATGAGAAATTCAGTTGTGTGGGGGGAACCCCAAGAGCAAACGAGCCCGCACTCTGTAGATTGTCACATGGAACGATACCAAATCAGAAGCGATCTGAAGGAACACGGAAGCATTACACACTTCATCCAAACCTTTTTTCTTTTTTCCTGCAAACTTTCTGTAAAAAGTAGTTCAAACACTATTATCGCTATTTCGTCTTGCTCATCATCTGCCATGTCTGTTTACTCTAAAGTCACGTTTAACCATGAGAGATTTTGCGAGATCTCCTGTGTTCACAGTTGGGATTCTGCTTGTTTGTGAATGGAATTTGTTAATGTGTGGTGTGCTGTCTTGGTCACACTGCGGCACTTCACACACTACAGGAACAAAACTATGATTTTTTTTTTTTTGTCATCATGTTTGTGATCTCTCATATTTTGAAAATCTGATAAGATCTTAAAAAAAAAAAAAAAATAAATCTTTTAGTGTGGGACAGCCTTAACCCTCTGGCACTGTTGGATCCCTGTTTATGACCAATTTTTTTATATATATATATATATATATATAAAACTATTAAAAAGTTAAAAAATTTAAAAAAAAAAGAAAAAAGATTTTTTTCCCCCCACTTCATTGGAATGGTATGAAACTTGGTAATGGTTTTCAGCACTTGCTGTGTGAACACAAAAAAAACAATAGACATGATTCGAATAGTGACCCCACTGCAAATGAATGGTAGACGAATTTCATCCATTAGAAACATTTGGTACTGAGCACAAACAAATTCTTACTGAAAGCTCATTTTTTGAGAAAAAACCCTCAAATTTAGAACACAACTTGTTCAGATTTATGGCTTTGATTTTCTCAGTTTATAAATGTTTTATTAACATTACTATAGTATGAGGCAGGGTGCGCTGGAGCGATTGCAAGCTCATTCACAAAAAGTGAATAAATGGATTATAACTACTACATAAATATAATTTAGTACCATCATAAAATCCCCCTAAACATTCAAAATATTAAATAAAAACATTATTGAAACTAAACTATAGTACAATCACTTCATTGAAATAAAAAATTATGGTAATTTTTACCAACACGTGCACAGCACGAGAGGGTTAAAGGGCTAGTCAAGAGAGAACTATCCTGAGCAAAAGAACTTGACAATACTCACATATATCGATCCAAGTTGAGTCCTGTCTGTGTCAAACAGCTGATAGTAATGTTGCACAAAGCTGGATCCTATTTGTTCCCAAATCGGCTTGTCTCCCATCCTGATTCACCCTTCTACAGGCACTGGTGAAAACAGAATAAATGACTCAATGTGTATGACTGAGGGTTGACAACCATTTTTGCCAAGAACAAAAAAAAGAAAAGAAAAAGGAGATTTTAATCTACATTTAAAGGTGCACTGGCTTTTATTTGACCCAATATAATCAGCAGTTTTGGACTTCATATCAACACCTAAAAGCATCCTGCATAAATGCAAAAGGTTTATTTATTTATTATGTACACTGACTGCTGATACTTCACACCAAAGTATTTGTTTTGTTTTTGTTCTATCACTTGATTGTGTATAGACTTCGTTACACGGTTTGGTTTGTTTAAATTTACTTTTGATTATGCTTTCTGTGGGCTTCACACACAGACTGAAAGCAATATGTGAACTAAACATTATTAGTAACTTGTCAATTGCATGATGGGGTGGTCATGTGATGTCAACATGGTGACCCAAGAGGGGAAAAAAAAACTCCACTCCATGTACGGGAAAAACTGATATGAGTCATCTCATGTGAGTGAAAAGAATCGGAACAATATTTTAATAGCTTTACTAAAAATAATAAAATAAAAAAAAAAGAGACTAATTTTCCCTTTTTAGTTTTTCTGTCAGTAACATGTCTTTATTGTGGGGAAAAAATATCAAACACACAAAAAAAAATAAAAATAAAAAAATAATTCACTGAAAAAAAAAAATCAATTTTTAAAGCAAGGGTGCTGCACACATCCTGAAAAGTGAAGCCAAAATATTTTGATCCCCCCTCTGGTGGCTGGTTGAAGTATAAGTCATAAACCTCACCCTCTGAATGGGACCTGAGCTAAACTTAAAAAAAAAAAAAAAAAAGATTGGGCTTAAATTACTTTCAGTTAGTTCTCATCACATTGACGTATGTTCAAGCGTTTGCTTTTATAATAAGTTTTTTAGTTACTTGGTGCTGAAAATGGGGTGTAACCTCACGATTAACAGCTGTGCTTGAGAACAGGTGTGTTTGATTTGAAACGACGCTGCGCAGACCGATCGGTTTATGTCATCAAAGTAGCGCGAAGCCAATTAAGAGAGCAGACGGCTCCATATGCTTTTGAATCGCTCTTGCGGTACTACGTCATACACTGATTGGTCGCCCCAGCGCCGCTTCAAATCAAACTTGAATCAGGCTTGAATCAGCACTGAACAGACTGATCGGTGTATGACATCTAAGTACAGCAAGGGTGATTCAAAAGCATATGGAGACATCAGTGCTCTTGCAGTACTTTGATGGCACACACCGATTGGTCTGCGCAGCGCCGTGGGAGTATGGGCGGGACCTTGACGCCTCAGGATCACTACTGGCTCCAAATGATGTAATTGGCAACGTCCGTTTCTGGCATATTTGGTGTCATTTTTCTAGTGGAAAGAAATGGAGACACATGGTCCATTTCTTTTTTTACAATCCATGTATAAGAATAGGTAAAGCTACACAACTTTACCAAACAGAGCACTCATATAGTACGGTTTTTAAACTTTATAAAGGCCCATTCACATCAATCCCCCTTGATGTGAATGGGCCTTTATAAACTTATTTCTACTTAGAGGAAGCTCGTGGAATCTCACACGCTGCTGTTCCACCCTGTCAGACACTCATACGGGTTTGTCAGCAGTTTTGACTGGTTAATGTATCATGTGCTTGCTTGGGCCATGATTCACTGCAGTCTTTCAAACTTAAACAGATCAATTTCTCCAAAATCTATTGTTTGCCCTGACATCTAACACGTCAAATAGCAACAACGCGCCCAGAACTATAAATAATAGTTAGAGTTGTTAATGATAATTATCTAGAATTTACTAGAACTACAAATGTATGGGTGACACTAACTAAACCTAACAAGCTGTTTCGATTAATGTCAAATGAGAGAATTCGATTAAAATGACACTTAAATTAATGACATGTATAAAAAACACTCGACTGGTCACTCTAAAGAATATTTTACAGACTCTTAGCTCCAGTTGGTAGGTTGGTTAACAAGGAACAACTCAAATTCATAACATTCAGTGACTTCCGAATTGTAGTCGGAATAATTTCGGTCCAACTGCAACTATTTGATCGAGGATGTTCCTAACCATCAAGAGTCACCATGCTACAGATTATCAGCTAGCTTTCATTAGCCTCGCTGTAGTTCAGACTGATTCATTGTAGCTTTAGCCGTCGTGCTAACTGTCTACAGCGAAGTCACTGGCTAGCTGTGATGAAAAAGTTATGCTTTACGTTGAAGTGAACGTTACCGTTTGAATGTCGACGGTCAACTTGGACCAAACGCTCTCTTGTTCCGTTCTAAAAATACCTCAGAGCCATTTGAGCTGTATGCAGGCGCGAGACCCTCGCGCGGCCCGTACACGCTCCTGTCCTATAGGCGTGTCCTATTAGCTAGCGTTTCAGATTATTCTTGGCAAAAAGCCCCGGTCCTACTTTACATAAAGTAGCTATAAAGTAGTTATGTGCAGTGTAAACACAATGTTAACTGTTTTAAGTAATATGTGGCAAACATCTTACCTCCGTGAGCCCTAAACCGAATCCCCCGGTTCCAGTTATGGCGATTCCAGCGCGCGGCGACCAGAAGTTGAGCGGCCTCGTCAGTTTGAGCATGCGCAAAGCGCTTACACACCGCTTTGAATTTTGGTTCTTGACAGTCAGTCAACAGATTGCCAGTGTAAACATAGTTGTTGATGTATTGCTTTCCAAATAACTAGTCCTTCGAGCAGCAGGTGAAACCAAGAATAGTATACGTCAAAGACCATATTTGTACAATTTCTCTGCTATTTACAAACCGCTTCTAAATCCTGTGTTAAATAGAACTACATGTGGCGGAAAAGTTCTGTTTAGTTTTCTATTAGTGTTAATGTTAAAAAGGTCTCACAAACGCAGTGCTTGTTTACATTTACCATGGCATGGGAAACTGCGCTTTTGTTAATAATAAATGACATTAAAGTGTAAGCAATCATCAGAATAAACTTGAAAGACAAATACGTATAAATGTACGATTTATTGACAAACAATTATCAAGTGATCTGTATGCAGACAATACAAATAAATATAGCTTTGTTGATTTAGAGGTAAAATGTCAATATAACAAGTATGACAGTTTCTTTTTAAGAGAAAGCAAAAAATAAAGACACTTTAAAGCAGAAGGCAGAGACATAAGACTCATTTTTAATCAGAATTATTTAATATTGTGTCATTTCTGATACGTGATTTTCCAATTACATAACAATATGCAAACTATTAACACAGAGGTATTTCTATGCCCTAGTGCTGTACTTGGTTTATATATGTAGTGTGCTATAAAAAGATTGGAAATGTGCTTGACGTAACAGCAGTCATCACTCTGGCCCTGCCCTTTTTACATTAGCCACAGAGAGACGCTGTAGCACAACCTCCATGCTCACAGCTTGATCTTGTAATTCACACTCCTTTGTCTTAAAAGCGACACCGAGATACCACTCCAGAGTTTCAGAATCCAGTGAAGGATCGATAGTTTTGAAGGCAGTCCGGAGGTGCTCTCCGTTCACTTCCCTACATTGATGACATACAAAACAGGACAGAACTATGACAATACAGGAGTAGTTGATGTGGCTTTACTCCAATATCCATAAAATTTTGTAAACAGTGCATGGATGATTTCTCACCCTTTGCCTTCCAGTTGCACTCTCAGCTCGCTGATGTACCGGAGTCTCTCAGCGGTAGCTTGTTTTTTAACTAAACTCAGGAATTCTTTGTGTCTTCCATCTGTGTCCTAGAGTGGAAACAACGTGTACACAAAACATGATGTTGTTCTATACACACATAGTATACAGTACCATTCAAAAGTTTGGGGACAGTGGGATTTTTTTAAGAAAAAAAAAAATGAATACATTTAATTAGCATTAAATTGATCAAAAGTGACAGTAAATAATTTGTAAATAATTTTTTTAAAGATTTCTATTTCAAATAAGAAATAAAAAGAATCCTGGAAAAAATTATCACAGTTTTTTTTTATTAAAAAATATCAAGCAGCAGAACTGTTTTCAATACTGATCATAAGAAATGTTTCTTGAACAGCAAATCAGCATATTAAAATACTTTCTGAAGAATCATGTGACACTGAAGAGTGGAGAAATGGCTTTGCCGTCACAGGAATAAATTACATTAATATTTATTATATAAATAATATAATGAAACAAAAACAGTTATTTTCATTTTTAACAATATTTCACAATATTACTGTTATGCTGATGTTGAACAAATAAATACAGCCTTGGTGTAAGAGGGCTTTCCAACCTCAAACTTTTGAATGGTAGTGTACATATTTCCAAAATAAATAATGTTCTTAGCCAAACTGACCTCTGTATAAAGTGTCTGATAGGCAATGCGTGCTCCATTACTCATTAGCTCTGTCTGAGCCATCATCAGCAGCTCCTGTATGTCCTGATCTGACTTCAGGGGGAAAGCCTTCTTCAGTGCCTCACTGACAATCAGCACACAAATTGTAATAATCACATGACAATCATATATATTTCTACTAAGGACATATAAGTTTTCACTCACCTAAATTCTGAGACAGTTAATGATCCGCATTGTGCTATGTCACTTTGAATTAAAACCTTGAGCAAGTGAGACAGCAGCTGTGTCTGTCCATGGTAGATACTCTCATCAACCTGCCACAAAATTACACTCAGAAAAATTACACCGCAAATCTCAGTTAGTATATAATTATCCCAATAAATATTTAGACAGTTTTGGAGGCCCCTATGAAATATAACAGCTAAAAAACCCCGTTTTCACTGGATTTACGTGTTCAGTACAGCTATGGCAAATGGTTAGATTAAGCACAAACCTTCCCAGTCAAGATGTCATTGAAAAGGCAAATGAAATCATCTTTAAGATTGCTTTGGATGCTTTCCATCAAGCTGTAAGCCCACTCTCCTGCCTTATCCGTATATTGTTCCACAAGATAGCTGTGAAGAAACACCTGCAGGTCTCTGGAGATATCGTTCTTCATTGAAGAAAAATGTGTGAAGAAATACAGTTACTCATCTATTGAATATTTAAACAAATCAAAACAGGACATTAGTATGCCATACCTGTTCATTCTCTGTCGTTTTGTTCCTCCAGATGTCTTTTATAACTCTGATAACATCTGTTTTCTTGAGCTTCAGATTCTTAATGGTCCCCTCATATTGTAGATAAATGGGGATATCACTGGATGTGCCCTGTCAAAACAACTTTAATTTAACCTTGTAAAGTTGGGTCCACAGTTTACACTTCAATCATAGTATACATATATACATAAATACATATATATACATATACATATACATATATATATATATATATATACATACACACACACATACACATACATATATATATATATATATATATATATATATATATATATAGATAGATAGATAGATAGATAGATAGATAGATAGATGGATGTTAGGAGCACTTACAAGTCCAGTAAAGAACTCTTTTTGGCCATTCATCTCCTGCAGCAAGATCTCCAGCTTCTCTTGGCTGGATTGACCTTCAAAAAGCTCTTTACATCGCTCACTACCTCCGAGTATGTCTATAACACATATTAAACAATCATTACCTTAAACATATGCTCAACTGTGCTATATAAAGAAGAGAACCTTCTTATGGAAAATTCTGAAACTGATACCTGAACATTGTTCCCAGTTTGGTCTGGGAGTTGTTACAATGTGTTTGTTATCTGAGCCATGTTGCAGCACAGACTGATTAGAGTGTAACACAGCAGGTGATGACTGTTGATTAGAAGAATGTTTAGTAATCAGATGAGTTTACGATTATTTATTTATCATTATAGACCTCTTTGAAGCCTTCCAGCTCTATTTCGCTGTATAACTACCTGGCGATGAACCTCAAGCAGCGTGTCATATTCAGACTTCATCTGGTCAAAGTCTGTTTGTAAGGTTTCCAGCTGAAACAAGTAAAGAAATCATATTAAATATTATTGTCAAAAGCTTATTAAGGGGATAGTTCACCCAAAGATGAAAATTCTGTTATCATTTACTCATCCTCAAGTTGTTCCAAACCTGAATAAATTTCTTTCTTTTGCTGATCACAAAAGAAGATATTTTGAAGAATATGGGTAACCAAACAGTTGATGGACCCCATTGACTTCCATAGTATTATTTTTCCATACTATGGAAGTCAATGGAGACCATCACCTATTTGGTTATCGACATTCTTCAAAATATCTTCTTTTGTGTTCAGCAGAAGAAAGAAATACATACAGCTTTGAGGGTGAACTATCCCTTTAAATACATTATTGTGTGATCTTCCCTCTACCTCTAGAATTAATGTTTAAGAATCATTCTTTTGAATGTTACAACAGATAACAATACATTATCATTCAATGAATGGTGCATTTATTCGATCAAAATAAAAAACAGTAATACTGTGAAATATTATTACAATTTAACTGTTTTCTATTTTAATATATCTTAAAATGTTATTTATTTCTGTGATGGTAAAGCTGAATTCTCAGCATCATTACTCCAGTCTTCAGTGTCAAATGATCCTTCAGAAATAATTCTAATATGCTGACTTGCTGCTCAATAAACATTTCTTACTATTCATACTGCTTAAAAATTTTTTGGGAAATCATGATACATATTTTCAGGATTCTTTGATGAATAGAAAGTTAAAGAAACAGAATTTATTTGAAACAATGTAAATGTTTGATTAATTCAATGAATCCATTTTTTCCCCCAGACCTTCATTAGAGTCTCCTCATGCATACGATTCAGGTTATCCCATTCCCGTCGAGGGACGACATCACTGTACTCTGCTTCCAGGCGGTTGAGCTCAACCTGAGCTTTGGTAAGATCCTCTCTACACACATGCAAAGCCATTTTCACCACCATAGGATCCTCATATTCCACTTCTGAGAGAAACAAGCAGAGCAGCTGTCAAATTTCCTCCTCAAAACTCAACCTTCCACCTCTATCCACTTCTCCCAAAAACAAGATTCCAATAAACCACACTCTCAAGGCAGACATTTTCTTACCATAAAAGCTACTCAGGTTCTGGTACAGGCTCTATTCTGCTCTCATCATGACTACTGCAACTCACTCCTGGCAATCAAACCTCTGCAGAAAGCTGCAGTCCGGGTAATATTCAACATCTGCCATTAATCAACTCTGCTATGCTTCCTCCACTGACTCCTTATTCTCTTAAACTCATACACTGAATTCCAGTAGTAATTTTTTTGTTTCCATGTTTATTTTTTATTTTTTCAACCTGTACTACTGATCATCATCTTCATCACTAGTGTAACCTTCATTTTAACCTTCATTATCATCCTGTTCAGTATCTTGGGTTGAGTGCATTGTGCTGATTCTGGTGATGAGCAGCTTTCGTGCATCACGTTCATCCCTGTATAGCCGATACTGGGTGGCCAGATCCTCTTTTAGATGATCAACCTGTGGGAGAGATAACATGAGTTTGCATTTCATCATATCTAAAACTTTCATATTTTTATATATGCATTAAGGAAGCAGCAGTGTTGTTATTAACTAAAACTATAATTTGTTTTTGTTCACTGAAAATAAAGCTAAAATAAAATAACACATAAACAGTAGATTAAAAACAAACTTACAAACTTAAAAAACTTAAACTAACTGAAGTTCTAAATTTACTTTAAGTACTGAAGCTAAATATAAATATTAAAAAAAAATACAAAGCACATAACAAAAATACTAAAAATTAACCAAAGTCAAATTAAAATTTAAGATATAAAATACACTGGCTCATTTTTTTTCTTGACTCTCCTCTCCCAAATTTGTATGTGAATGACCTGCACCACTTGAGATGTAAATCAATGACCCACAGTTTGGCCCTGACAAGCATCTGCTGTAAACATCCAATAAAATCCAATTTAAATTAATTTCAAACTGTATTCAGATGTTAATAAGACACACAAAATATGCTAAGAGAAACCACAACACAAAATTATGAGTTTTCTCATAAACAATGGGATGATATAATTAATAAAAATAAAATTTCTTTCCTCTCTTGTAGCCTATTAAGAGTTCATGCTTTTTATTAACTGATATGTAGTTACATTTCAAAATAAACAAATACATTTGTCAAATATTACCATGGTTTGAATACGAAGATTCGGAGCGAGCTTCAAAGCTTGTCTGAATAATCCAAGGTAGATTTCTACAAAAGGCCGGAAGTAATAAATTGTAAAAACACTATAATAAGCTCCACCTGAATCTGCAGAGCACTCTGTTGTCCTCTCATACTCTTAATGACGTCCTGCAGACGCTGACACTCTTGCTTCAGCGCTCGGATCTCATCTCTTTCCTGCACTCTCAGATCCAGAATCGTCTTCTCACACTGTTCCGACACAAGCACTAGCTTTGCCCGCAGTGGTAGCAGATCTCTGATCTGTTCACGAAGATGCGCTGGGAGAGACATTAACAAGCTGATTAGTGTCATCTCAACCACAGTTCTCCTCATGACTCACTATTGACCAGTTCAGTCCCATTAGCATTTCATTTTTCGTTATTTATTTGCTTTATCTTATGAATTTTACCATTGCAGCAAATTATAGTACTGAGGGTGATCAGCATCATTTTACACATTTTCTGTAACTATGCCTTTTTGCTTAATACAATGCATTTTTATGACTAACAAAAAACTAGTAATGGTGGTAACTTGCTAGCACAAAGATTTCCTCTCACAAATAATAAAAAAGATTGTACATACCTAATGTGATGTCATACACATTTTTGATGGCAGACAAAATAGGCTTGTAGGTTTTAAATTCTTCAATTAAATAGCCAAAGACCTCCTGGTGAACCTTCATAATGCAGGGAAAAACAGAACAAAATAATCTTACTATGCTATATATATAATTACTATGCTATTATATATATATAATTCACATTGTGACTTTTAGTAATTTGGTAAATGTGGATTGCTTGGACAGAGCCACACATCCCTTTACTTGTGAAGAAAGTTAGTATGTCGTCTGCTGTGGGGTCAGTACAATTTAAAAAAAATAAAATTAACTAATACTTCATTCTGAAAGGATGCATTAAACAGAGGTTAAGACTTTTAAATTGTTACAAAAAATTCTCCTTCAAATAAATGCTGTTATTATGAGTTTTTCATCATTGAACAATATATCGAAGACTCGTAAGAAAAAATGTATTGTGATTTTCACTAAAATATTAAGCAGCACAGCTGTTTTCAACATTGATAATAATAATAACAATAACCTAATAATCATGTTTCTTGAGTACCAAATCAGCATATTAGAATGATTTCTGAAGGATTATGTGACACTGAAATTCAGCTTTGCCATCATGAATTTTATTTTAAAATAGAAAAGTTCACAATATTACTGTTTTTGTCAAATAAATGCAGCTTTGGTTAGCATAAGTTTCCAAAAACATCCAAAATCTTACCAACCCCAAACTTTGAAACCTTAGCATATGTTAAAGCATAAGTGACTAATGTAAATTGGGATATAAACCTGCAGTCTGAGCTCTTGGACTTTGGGGCCGTGTGTGTCTAAAGCTTCTAATTCTCTCTTGAGATGACACTCCAGTTGCTCTAAGAAACGAGGCTTGGCAAGAGATCTGCAGCACATCATATATATATAGACATAAGGAACAAGACACTGGTATTCAGAATAGACATGTACATAAGATGACTAAGTAGACTATTTTATGAAACTACTTTATTTAAAACTAGTTTTACAACTATTAAAATGCTGAAGTGAACACTGAGAGCTATGTGTTGTAATATACCCATGATGTATTTTTTCTCTAGGCTTTTGGACAATTTGATTGGTAACTTCAGCAGGCCAGGGTGAAAGGTCACTGGAGGTCTGAGGGAAAATGAGAGTCATCCAGCATTATTGGGCATGTGATGATGGTGTCAAACAATACAAAAGAAATATCTATTTTTTTAGGACTGATAAAGCAAATAAGGCAAGTATATGCTGCGAAATCCAAGTCACACTACTTTATTTACATATTTACTGTAACCAGTTAACAGTATAGATCCATATGTAAATCAGCTAGCTACCAGTGCATGACTGGACTTTTTTAGCAATTAAAATACTGTATATATATATATATATATATATATATATATATACACACACACACACACACACACACACACACTTTCATGTTAGATGCGATCAATCGATTGGACAATTAAACTAGAAGGTTTATAACTTACTTTCATAAACTTTGACCTTGATATCCTCCCGGTATTGTGTCTACTGCTGATAAAGTAATAAATAAAGAGAGATATGACAAAGATCAGAGGACAGACAGTTTCAGCAAGTCTATGTCAAGCAGCGACAGAAGTTACTTAATCCAAACGACTGTTTAAACAAAAATGAGATATTACATTAAATACATTAACATTTGTCACACTGCGGGCCTATTAACTGAACTTCACAAAATAATAAAATGTGATTAAAATAGAGAAAAACGTGGGTATTCATTGACATATACAATTTCTATTATACATATATATGGATTTTAAACAAATATCTTCATTTGCAGACATTTCATGGAGATTTTATTTGTCATTAACTGAATTACCAGCTGTTTTCTAATTTACTACTGACTTCTGCTGCCTTGTTTGGATTGTAGGCAGTCATTTCTAGTTTAGTGAACTAAGCAAGATTAACGATTCTAAAATCTCCTTATATCTTGCCTTTCAAAGTGTAACAGCGGTGGCAACTGTAGTTCTTTCAGCGACATTTGGACAAATGAATGGCTTTATAATATTCCACAGCAGATTTATCAGCGTGCGTCCAACTGAAACTTCAACGGCGTGGCATTGTTGTTGTTTGAGTGTTGGTTGCCGTGATACCAAAGGACCCTTGAAAAGACCTTCCGTGTATAGCTGTCCACGGCGTGCCTTCGTGAACAATAACACGCCTTGTCGTCTAAAATATTATATGTGTCGCATAAAATTCGCTTATGCATGTTAAAATAAATCACGTTATTTGGCAAATATTGAGAATGTTTGAATGCGCTGGTATGATTTAACAAATGTATTTTTCCCCTCATGGCAGTAAACGCTAGGGCTACTGGATTACACCACCGAGTGTCTTGTTTTTGTCCGTTTTTTAGACTCAACTTGTTGAACAAAATGTCTTGACCAGTGACCGTAGGGTTAGAAGTGACCTCACTTTTGAATATAACGAACTTATAAATGAATGTTATAAAATTAACATTTCATCGAAAAAAAAAAACATTTTTAATACATGAATACTATAATATATTCACACGCAAAACAATCAGTACACGTTAAATTAATAAAGTAAAACTACAGACCAACAGTTCGGGATAAGGATTACACGAAGTCTGTTACATAAATAGCTGAGAGTGACAGAATTATATGCCTGAATCTTTGGCAGGAGTTAATTTTCGTCATCGCAAGTTTGCATAAACAACGACCGTTACTGACTCGAGATTCAAAATCAAACAAACATAGTTCTAATCACGGTTATTAACGGTCAAGCTCTGTGATTACGAGCTGCTTTAAAAACTACAAATCCTAGACTGCGTTTTACAGCCCCAATTGAATTAGGTATGGGTCATGTAGTTGATGGCACGTCCCTCATGTCAGCCGCGTGCACTGCGCAGGGCTTTGTGTTCAACTACAGTACCCACACGTCACTGTAGAGCGGCTGTTATCCGGGGATATATCACCGCTGCTGTGTTTCTCCTCAGTCTAGCGCTCTCTCCTTTTTAGCGGATTGGCACAACAGGGTAGGATTACTAGAAGGAATACAAAAACATAAGCAAAAATGGCAGAGCTTGGAGCGGGGAGCCTGCTAACAGGAGATCCTGCTTTTAATTATCAAGAGCATGAGCTAAACGAGCGTTTGAAGCGGCTGTACCCGGCCGTGAATGAGGAAGAGACCCCCTTACCCCGATCTTGGAGCCCCAAGGATAAGTACAGCTACATCGGGCTCTCACAGAATAATCTGCGGGTGCATTACAAAGGTATACAGATGTGACACACGCTGAACTGTCAACCCATAGGCCTTGACAATCCCGTCTGGTTCGATGCACTCGAATATATGCAATCTCCCCGATCTGTTTTTTTTCCGTCCCCTTTTGCTTTGTTGCATAGTAGGAAAGAGGAATGTCCAAATGGGTTGACATTTAGCAAAGCATCATGTCAGAATTCGGCTAGCGAGAGTAGCTTGGGGCATAAGCCTGGCTCGCTTTTGGACACCTACCTTATACCTATTGCCATGTCAAGAACATCAAGTGTTATTGGTTTGCCAAGCTTATGGTTTGAACTCCCTTTCGGTGAATTAGTCGATGCTGGGGCTAGCTAGCCACGGCAGGGCAATAAGGGCAGCTAAGCTGCTACACCATTGCAATAAATCGCAAATGCTTGTTTAGTTTACTCCGCATTGCATAAGTGTGTTTGTTATCCGCTGTGAGGTGATTTATATAAGGACGCTCGGCGCATCACAACGAAACACATCGCTAAAAATGTTTTTTTTTGTACCTATTTGAGATATTTGACGCACGAATATGTGCGCATGTGTATTGAAGAGCAACATCGAATTGATTCGAATTCACCTTTATAATGAATTCGAATTCCGCTACACTAGCTGTTTAAACAGTTGTGGCTTTTCGAATGACCCAGTTGCCCCAGGGGGGACTGGATTTACCCAGTGCGGATGTACTTTTTTTTGTTTACCAACTGTGTACATGCTTCTAGTGAATATATAATAAAGCAATCTATTTTAAGTACCATCACTAAGCGCAGTCTAGAGGCTTTGGCAAGCTATTTTAAAAATATTCTTTTTGGCCAGCTAGTATCTTTTCATTACTATTGATTAATCCTACAGTAACTGCTGTCTCAATTTCACTAGGCATACATTAAACTAGGGGGGGCGGGGTATTCCAGAAAGCAGGTTATGTGACATACCCAGGTATGTTTAAGAGTAAGCCGATAACCTCGACTTTCGGTTCCAGAAACGGAGATAACTTTCAGGTTATGTAAGTAGCCATAGCAACTTACTCTCTGAACAGGACCTGCTCTAGAGCAGGTTATGTTCCAGGGTTAGTTTGCTTAAGAGGTATTCAGATGTGTGTTATTTAATTAATATAGTTATATTAATGTAACTAAATGTGTTATACAGTTAAATATACAATATCATACATATAACATACATATATATATATAATAGTGCTCATATATAAGCGCTATTATAATGTTTAAATGATTATTCAGTTCTAATATATGTATTTATTTTATTGCAGTCTCACACATGGATCTGCTTTTTCCTTTTTATAACAACGTTTTCTATACTATAATTTCTATAATAAAATAAATATGTGATATCTTATTAAATATTTAGCATCGAACAAACAATATAATTCTTATTCTCAGTGAATAAAGATTACTTATTCAATAAAAAGATTGAAAAATGATCACACAACCACCAAATATGTGGTGCACTAAGTAGGTTACGTAAATCGCCATTGAACAAAAGAAGAAAACGGAAGCAGAATGGCGTGCTTTTTCTTAGAGTCTGTTTCCATGGTGAATCATCGATTCGTCGCTCGGTTGAGAATGTCTTGTGAGTTAACTGGGAACATACTCTGGGTTGGCTGAATTTACTCCTTGATGCGTTTTTTTGGAACCAGCATACCTCGAGTAAGCAAGGTTTGGGTTAATCAAGCGAGAGCTCAGGGTATATGTGACGCTAAGTTAACCTTTCTTTCCGGAATACAGTAGTGACTAGTATATCATGTTATTATTTACTAGTAGTTATTCCTTTGCCTCTAGTCACTGTGTGTCCCAATGGTGCCAAGTAACTTCCATTGTTGCTGTTAACCATGAATATGCCATTGAATTCTATGGGGATCTGTAGTTCACGTATAAGCTATTCATTACCAATGTATGAACTGTAATTGTTGCTGGTCTCTATTATGCCATTATTACTTACTCTTTAGTTAGTCGGAACAGTATAGTTGCTAGTGTACGTTCCAGTTTTCAAGTGTGCATTGCAAATAAACCACCTAGTATGATTTTTAATTCACAATAAAGTAGTTACCCTGACTAATCCTTTAAATTGACATTTAAAAAGCTGTTTAAACTAGTGATATCCTATGTCTTAATAACAATGAGCTCTTTTGTTGTGGCATCTATGTGAATTATTAGGTTTGCAAAAAGGCTGTATTGTGTGGTCCCACAGATTACTGAAATGTTACCAACATGTACCCTGGTTATTTTTAGTTTAGGCACAAATGCTGTTATAATGCACCTAATTCTGATTATAATGTTGTGTGTCTGTGGGCCTGTTGTGCAATAGTTTACCACTTGAGGGTCACTTTTGTTTAGATTAGAGCTGTTTATTTTCTTACATGATGTGTGTTCCATGTGACAGCTGTCAAACAGTTGGTGTTAATACCCAGGTCCTGTGGGACGTTTATCCTTAAAGTTTAGTTCATCCCATTTGACTCAACAATGAAGAACACTGCATTATTTGGGTAATGTACACTGGGTTGTGTCTGTGGAAAATTGTACCTCATTGGCAACTATCTTCTTTCAGGCTATGGGTATGTTTACCACTTCATATGGCGGCTGATGTTTGCCAAGGTTTTTTAGAGTCAGATCATATTGATATACTAATATACTGTTACAAAGGATCTTGCTGTCTTTTTGTTCTGTCAGCCTGACTGTTTGGTCAGTTTATCCTCCAAGCAGGATTGCTGAGATTAAATTAGGATAAAACAAAGGCTTTTTTACTGTAATCTGCTTTTTTAAATAGCCATTATACACATCTTGTAGCAATATATTTAAATGTATATTTAAAGCAGCTCCACTTAATAGATGATTTAACCTGAAGTCTATTAATATTCAGGGCTATTTTGGCCAGTGTACCAGATTCTGTTTCTGTAGACTCAATTTTAGGTAATATCTTTGAATCATGTCTCCATTAAGTAAAGACAATAGGAATGTGCTGTCAAATATTGTGATGAAAATCTATGCAATGTTTTACTGTTATATTGTATGAAACTATGTGGCTCTCTATCTTTATTTAGGACGCATGTAAAAAAAAAAAAAAAAAAAGTCAGTCTATGCATGATGAAACAAGTGGTAAAGAGACTCCAGAGGCTCATTCTCTATCTTTGTTCGCAATGTGGAACTCATTTTATACATCGTCACACTGACAAGGACGTGAGTCCCTTATTGAAGAGAGGAAATGTGACTTTTCGCAGCACTACCCCCATGCAGATATCGCAGTGCACTGTTTTTACTCCACCTCCTGTGAGAAGACTAATGCAGGATAAATAGATAGAAATATAACTTAAGCCTAGATCATTTCTGTGTGGTTTGGTGGACTGCTGTCAGTTTCCTGTATGCATGGCTCTGTTTCCTTTAAGCTCTTTGTAATGTTTGCCTATAGAGGGGTTTTGCCTGTCTGAGGAGCCAATCATGCATGTTCAGTTGGTGCGGTGACATCATCAGATTGTGTTCGTTTCCCCCTAGTGTCTCTGTGAAGCTGTGAAACCCTGTTTGCTAACACTAGCACAACACTCGCAATCGTCTCTGCCTGTGTCTTTGTTCTCTCATATTGTAGATTTTTTTTTTTTTTGCCTGCTTAGCTGGTGTTATTATGGGTGCCAGCTGTAGCCTTGTACAGCTCCCATGTTTCCCTTACATGTTTTGTCGGAGAGACCCTTAACTTACAAAAGATTTTATCAGATAGCAGTGCAATTCTGTGATGCTGATTGATTTTTTTTTTTTTTTATTTGAGAGAGAGTATGTATGGAAGCTTGTATCCACCACTGAGCAAAAATAAATAAGGTAATTATGACTTTATATCTCACAATTCTGAATTTTTTTTTCTTTCAATTGCGAGTTTACATCACGCAATTCTTACTTTTTTCTCAGATTTTTGTGATATCAACTCGCAATTGTTAGTTATGAAGTCAGAATTGCGAGATATAAACTTGCAATTGTGAGGAAAAATTAAAATATACTCCATATCATTCCATATCAAAATGAAAATATAAGAAGTATTGGTAATAATTTACAATAAAGTTCATTAGTTAACATGAACTAATAATGAACTGCACTTATACAGCATTTATTAATCTTTGTCAATGTTAATTTCAACAGTCACTAATACATTATTATACAACTTGTTAACATTAGTTAATGCACTGTGAACTAACAATGAACAACTGTATTTTCATTTGCTAACGTTAACGAAGATTAGTAAATACAGTAACAAATGTATTGATTATGGTTAGTTCATGTTACTTAATAAATTAATGTTTAACTAATGAACCTTATTGTAAAGTGTTGCCGAAATAATATTTTAGATAATTTTTTTTTTTTCAAATTATGTTTCCTCCCATCATGATGATATTTATTTGCAAGAAAAAGAACATTAGAATTAGCCTAGTTTCAGTCTTGGACATCACGCCCACTGACCGTTGGCTGAACATCTGTTGCATAAGACACAAAAAAATGGAAAACACTTTGGAATTTTCTTTAACGGTCCACCTGGAATTAAAGCTGTTGTGATGCCAAACCCCCTCATGGAAGAAGAACGTCGATGTGTTTACAGCTGTGACAATGAGAGCTTATCAGTGTTAACTAAACACTGAATTTTTAAAAGTATGTGAAGTTTGCGGCACCATTGTTGCACAACGATCTTGAGTTAATAATTTATTAGATGCACTAAAGTCTGTTGTTTTGTTGAAAGATCTAGTTATGATATTTTGGTTAAAAATTACTTGCTGAAAAAATAAGCACAGGTGAATCATTCACAAGATCATTTAGAAAATAGGTGAATATCAAATTGTCATTACTGAAAAGGAAATATGTACTCATTGGCTCTGTTTACACCCGGTATTAAGATGCGTTTTGGTTGATCAAATCACAGATTTGACCGGATTGCTTTTGTAGTGTAAACGTTAATGTGGTCGAATGCATTCAAACAGTCACAAAAGACTGCTTTTTGCCTACTCTTTGTCTACAAACACGTAAAACATTATGGGAAGCACTCTAACTAGATGGGATTCAAACTTTGTCAGTTGAAGATCGAAGTTTGGTTTGAAGACGAAAAATGTACCAAGCACAATGTTCTCTCACCAGTCCTGATTTCTAACACGCGCTCATTGCTTTTGGCATGGACTTGTGGCTGTCAGAGCAGAAATGAAAGCCGCTGCTCTCTGTATGTTTTTCCGTCATCTCCCGTCACATTCATATGTAAATTGCTTGATCTTATTTCATCCATTAGATCGAAAGATCTGAAAAAACCCATACATTTACCCACCCATGGACCCTCTCCTTGAAGAAATCAGGACAGAAGGGGTTGAAATTGATGAATTAAATGAATTAAAACACAAGGTGTAAATGGGAAAGTGTTTCCCCCATCTACTTGTGACAACGATTGACCAAAACGCATGTGTAAACTGGGCCGTTAAAATGGCATGATTTGAGTTCAATTCACCAAATACTACAACAAAAGATTTCAGACATCTCCCCCTGCAAAAACTAATTTCCAGAATATGGTAACCCCAACTGCCCTCACACCACCAATGAAAACATGACATTGCGTAATAATATACTATTACATTATATTCATATTTACTCGTAAGTCTCGTAAGCCAGGTTCATTCAATAGTGTTCGTCCTCCAAAAGTGAAATTAATGTAGAGTGTGGCAATTTCTGGCAAAGAAATCCGAACGCAAGTGATCACGTGAGATGCATTTGAAACGCATGTCGTGGCTGGACACTTGTGATCATCTAAAACTCATCTTAATACAAGGTGGAAACGGGGCTTCTCTTGCTCGCTTGATTTCTGGGTGGGATATTGTATATAATTTGCATATTGATAGCAGCTCCCTGACGCCCCCAAATTCTTGGTACTCTCTGAACTTCCGGGAGAGGTTGGATGTCTGTAGTCTGTATTTTTCCATTGCATAGGATGCTGAGAATTTTAATACCAAAAATGTCATTGTTTTATAGGGGGGAGGGAGGTGAAATGTGACCTGGACATTTTCTGACAGTGAGTGTCCACTTGCGCAACAATAAACTTTTGTCAAAATCATTCTATATCAGGTTTTGCTTCTGGTCAAAATACAAATAGGCCTATGTGATTTTTCTTTAGGACCATTACCTTAAAGACCACCGCTGTTTAATGCTCTTGCATGTCATTGGGTTATTTAGTATAATAAGATCATGCATGTATACTCTCTCAGAGTTTTTGTGAGATTCATCCTTGTGTCAAGACTGGAAACGTGTTGGTTATGTGTCCTAAAGGTGTTGATTATTGGCTCATCACCATTACAAAATAAGAGAAAAATTAGGCCTGTAAATAAAGCAGCGCTAATGCAGAACATACAATGCAATTATATGTCCTACACTGGATTAGAGCAGCGCTTTAAGATGCAGCAGACCTATGATTATGCACTGCAGAGGAGGACTCTTCATGAAAGCCGTTTGTGTTTTGTGCATTAAACATGTTTGGCAGAGAAATAGAGGGAGGGACAGACAGACAGACAAGCAGCTAAAGAAGGAGAGAATCACCCAAGGTCCTCTCGCTGTTCTGTGCTCCCAGAATGGTGTGGTCATGGCATGATGTATAAATAGATTGAGCGTGTGAGCAGGGGGCGGGGAGGAGCGTGCACACGTATGTGCATTTGTAGTGTGTGTGTGTGTGTTGAAAGAGAGACTCAGGGATTTGCACATACAGGGTCGTCTGCCTTTACTTTGGTTGTGTGAGCCACAGATATAAATAGATTTTGTGTGTGTTCTTGATTATGAATGCTTGTCTGGGTTTGGCAGACAAACCTATTGTGGCTTGGTAGCAGAACTTGGGATGCTAAATATAATAGTGATTAAAATTATTACAGTAATCAGAGATGATGATGATGAATAAATATGCTTTTACACACTTGTACCTCAAACCACATACATATAGTAGCAACAAGACCTGGTGTTGTGCGATCAAACTGCAGGTGTGGGTTAAGTTACAGTTCTGGGGCTCATACAAAGATACGTCCATATACGTTCACATGGAGAAGTTAAACATGAGACTCTTGAAGTGCAGTGAGGTTTGAGTAAATGATTGGCTTAGGAGGCAGGCCTGGGCCCGCAGAATCTAATACGGAGTGTCTATTAATGCTGGCAGGTGTTAGCAACCTGCAGGAAAATGGATTAGGAGATTGGAGCACATTGCTATGGTACATAGAGGCTTAAACGGCAATGACACTCTCCAACTTCACTTCTCACAATTCAAATGAGCGGAAATGTTGAAGTCGGAGTGTATTAGATATTAGACTAACCAGTTTTGCTCCCATAATTTGACCTTTTGAGTGAAACAGAATGAGAATTGATTTATGCATCGGGAATAGCTTGGTTTTATGAAAGTGGGCTTACCAGATCAGAATGGACCAGTCTAGTTTGCGGTTGAAGGAGAGGAGCTAAAACGATAAGAGGTCTTGATGATGTCAATAGAGGAGGAAAGTCATTTCAGAAGTGTTACATTTTTTACAAAAGAAAATATCAAAATTATTTTCCCCTTTTCAATTAATTGCTGATTAATTACAGTATAAGAATAATAAGGTCAAAATAAACAGGCTCATTTTTTCATGTTGACTTTTTATAGAATTTCTAGGAATTTTTAAAGGTGCAATGTAGAATTTCTGCCCCACTAACAGCACCAAAGAGAGCATTATTCCTACAAAACAAGTCTCCCAAACACTATCTACAAGCAAACTGAGAGTGAGCTCACAAACAGGTAGTCCCACCACAAACTCATGCCATTGTTTGAGCCAAAAGTTGACTTGTCAGACCACTCAAGCAAACACTCTGTTTGCACTCTTTTGGGGATACAACCTCAGCTTAATTATAGATGTCTCTGCACATCAAATTGAGATTGGAGAGAATTTTAATGTTTGAAATTAATTAGTTCAGCCAAACAATTCTGTCATTATTTTCTTACCCTCGTGTCATTCCCAAAGCAATATTTCATGGTGGGGCAAATGTAGGCACAATATGGGATTGAGTTAAGGGCCCATGGATCCACAGGTTCCATCTAAATTAGCCCCAGTAGCCCCATACTTGGACTTATTAGATTCCATGTCAGCCCTATCTGAATTAGAACTAGTATTTAATTCAGATAGGGTGACATGGGCAAACCCATTTGGGCCCATACTGGGGCTGGACGTGCCATTGAGAAAAGGATATTTTGTTCATGTTGCTAACAGTTTTGGTAACCATTGACTTACATTGTATGGACAAAAAAACGCTGAGACACATTTTCTTTTAAGATACACAGGAAAAAAAGAATGTTATACAGTGATTGTCTGGAGAACTGGGAGAATGAAGCCCTGTATATTTCGTTGTGGATTCATCGAGCTCTATTAGATGTTTTTCTTATGGGCTGTTTGCATTAGATGTGTTCATGCATTTAGGGGTGTAACAATATATTGTGTCACAATATATCGCAATACAAAAATGCAACAATATCGTATCGTGGATAGTAACAATATGTGTTGTGCATAGTTCACTCAAAATGAAAATTACTGTGAGGAAAAAATTTACAGAGTGTCAGTACCAGAGTAAATTACTATATATAATGTTGAATATAATGGAGAATAATGCAATGGGGGAATATTTGTGGGTCCTGATAATGCCAAATGTCTTATGTTACCAGTAAAACGTGGCCTACTTTATTTTAAATATATCTAGTCAGTGAGAGAGTGCAAACATATTCATCTAAAATAAATCTGTGTTTCAGTGTTAGAGTCATGAATATCTTTATTCTGTTGTCACCATTGTCCTGTGCATTGTCACCAGCACCAATTCCAAGCCTATTCATTTCCACTCCCAATGTAATACCAAATTTAGCATTTTAATTAACAGTAAATTTTTTTGTTTTTCTTTGACCGTATGTCTTAGTGTATCGAATCGTGATATGAGGGTATCGTTACACCCCTAGTATTTAGAATCAACTGGAGAGAGTCTGTTGTCGTCAACTATCGTGACCTATACCTAGCTGAAAACCCTCTATAGATGCCCTTAAAAACTTCCCTGAACTTTGTTGTTATTTATGTGGACGGTCATCTTGACCAGAGGGTGTGTTTGGTCAGTGACTCATTTCCCTCAATGTTTCCGTCTTGCTTTAGGCCACGGAAAAAACCACAAGGATGCAGCATCTGTTCGGGCCACCCATCCCATCCCCGCTGCTTGTGGCATCTACTACTTTGAGGTGAAGATCGTAAGCAAAGGAAGAGATGGGTAAGTGCGAATAGCTTCTGGTTGTAGGCGACTGATACAGTATTTTACTGAGATTTGGAAAGAAGCGTCACAGGAAGCATGTATCAAATCTGTTTTGTTCAAAAGTCTGAGAGCACATTGAAAATCTTAGGACTTTAAAAAAGACAATTATAAGGCAAAATGCATAAGTAATATTTAATATGCAGCAGTATTTCTAGATCGCCTAGTAAATGTGTGGCACTGATCATGTGACTCTTTGTACAGACGTTCAGGCGCACAATTCTCTTTAGATCTTTCTCAAATATGAAGTCTATTCAGCTTGAATACAGCTGTCATTAAAGCAAAATTACAGACCACATACGAAGATAGTCTGAAATGAATGAAAAGGCATTTTCACAGTCTCAGAATAATTGTTCTGAAACTTTGACCCTGAGTCATGCTTGAGTCAGTAGTTGGTAAGTGTTTGTCATGCCTTCAGTTTGAGGATATCATTGTCCAAAAATAAATGTAAAATGGTCCCACCCTTTCCTGTGACCATTTTGCAATGTGATTACTAAATATATTCCAGCAGGATCGCTCCTGTTCTTCTAGGTCACCTAACTGCAACTTACAGGTTGTGGCCAAAACTGTTGAAAAGTGTCGAGTCATCCTTTAGTCACTGTGGGCCCAGACTGTGAAACTCTCTCCCAGACTCACTTAGCACTTTTAAAAAGTACCTCAAAGCACTTGTGCGCTGGGGCTTATCTTCAGTTTACTCGCCACCAATTTTATGAGATTGTTTAGAATGTCATTTTATTATTCAAAATTATATAAATACTTGAGTGTTCTTTGTTTTTTTTTAAAAAAATATGGTCACATTTACTGTTATTCAGCATATTTTCATGTGTGAAATCCAGTCATTTCGCAGCAGGTTTAAGTTGGCCACATATTCGCCACGTTGACCAATGGGAAGCATTTTGGTTCAAAAGTGACTTCTCTGTGAGCTGTGCTTTATACACATTATTGCAAACAAAATTTCACTAATGTAACTTTGCATTTCAGGAAAGCAATTGAGTAATGTAAGTCACTTTATATAAAAGTATCTGCTAAATGCAGGTACGCTTTTATGCGGGGTAAATAATTGACTTTTTTTTTTTGTAAAAACAAACTGTTTAAATTTTAAAGAACCTTTAAAATGAACTGAAACCCAACTGACTAGTAACTTTATCTGGAGCATATGGTTTTAATACAGTTTTAGAGATTCCGTTTTTTTTAATAAAGCTAACATTTGTTCTCTCTTATTGGTGTTTACAGGTACATGGGAATTGGACTGTCTGCCCAGGGGGTCAACATGAACAGACTGCCTGGTGAGTTAGTGTGTTTTTGTGCTTGTATGTACACTATAGCGTGCTAACTGTAGGTGACAGAAGAATGGATGCGTCAGTCCATTTCTGTGGCCTGCAAAACAGTTTTAAAAAATTAATTTTATGTAGATAAATATTAAAACAAAAAAGAAATTTTGTTCATAATCTTATTTTAATTCTAGCAAGGTATTGAAGGGAAAAAAGTAGGGAGGGACTTGATTTCATCCTTCAAAAATGATTGGATTGTGAAAAGTGGGTGTTACATACCAGAATGGGACCATGCGATTGGAGGGGAGGGATTCGCGGAGCCAAAAAGGAAAGTTGTTTATCTGGAAGAGCTTTGAAGATTAAAAGAGAAGTTATTAGATTTTGATAAAGATTATGAATTTTTTTTTTCTTTGAAGTAGCGTACACTGATGAATCTGTTCATGAAAAGGCCAGTGCGGACATTACGATTCACTTTTGATTATGTTCTTGCAGCTTGAGACCATTTGTCTTCTAGTTTTTTTCGTCTTACACTTTTTAATATCCTTCTATCACAGACTATAATTCAGTCCATGAACAGGCCCCAGCATGTCCTGAAAAACACTAGCTGTGAGAATGACCTTGCAAAAGCAGACATCCAGGGTTTTTCTTTCTGTACTCCTCAATCTCAGGAAATAACTTTGTGATGCGTTTTTTTCTCTCATGAGTCCTCAAAAGGAAAGAGAGGAGACCTAGATCTCATTATTGGTTTTCCTCAATGGATTTTACCTGGCATACAGAATGTTCTGAGATCACAAAGCCTTGTCATAATTATTCATAGCTAAAAGCTAAAATTAATCAGAGAAAATCTTTTCATTCTAATAGAGCATTCATTTACACGCCACAGGACATTAAGCTGCCACTGGACTAGTTGATTTAAATGACACAATAACCAAACAAAATCCAGTTTGATGGCAAAAATCAAATGAAACGTGCTCGCGTTATCATATCGCAGAATGCTAAAAAGGAAACGTGACTGAATACTTTGTAGGGCTGCACGATTGATCGCACGATACGAAAAAGAACATTGAACTTGAACGCGATTATCGCGAATTAAGGCTGCGAATATTTTCAATGCGCAGCTTGTCAATGAAGTACGCCTCCAAATGCTAATCCATCTTAAAGCACTGCGAGTTTGAGTCGCTTATAATGTGCATATGAAAAAGCAACGCGGCAAACATCTTTCCAGACATGAGAAGCATTTAACAGCTTGTCCAACAAAAGATTTAACATTTAATAACATGATGACAGTTGAGCGTCCTTCAGTGAAATGATGTGGCTTCTTACACAGAATAAGGCAGTCGTGTGTTTAGTAGTCATGTTTAATCAATCAAAGCATTTCAATCTTCTGTTTATTCAGCTACAGCGATACGCATGTTATCTTCTGCTGCAGGGCATATTTTGAGTTTCTGCACAAGAGCGCACTCTGGCTTTCAGATGGTGAAGCATTTACTACTGATCACAGAGGCGTACAGCTCTGACAAGCTGCGCATTAAATATTCGCATTTTTCGCGTTCGATGCAATTGCGATAATACTTTGACTATAGTATGCGGAACACACTCCTATACACTATTTGGAATTTGAAAAATATGCATGCTGCTTTATCCTATCATTTTTACACATGATTTCATAATGTTAAGTTAAATTGATGAAATGTAATTTAGTAGAAAGATTGATCAAAATTAAATCAAAATTTGTTGCTAAATTAAATACTTAATTGAGAAGATGGGGTAAATAAGTTTTTTAGCTTCAGTTAAGCTGACACCAATGAAGATATAATATGTATTTAGATGCAAATCAATTTAGTAACCTGTTTTGAAATGTATTATAATACATTTAGGAGTGTGAAGCACATTGTGCTGTAGAAACATAATGGTACATTTTAGCTAGATCTTTGATCTATAAAGAAATAGTTAGTTAGTTGCTAATCCTACATGCTTGAGGAAAGTTGAAAAAGTAAATGCACACTACTGTTCAAAAGTTTAGGGGTCAGCAAGAAAGAAGTCTCTTATATTCTCCAAGCCTGCATTTATTTGATCAAAAATACAGTAAAAACAGTAATGCTGTGAAATATTATTCGGACTTTTTATATATTTTAAAATGTCATTCATTCCTGCAATGGAAAAGCTGAATTCTCAGCATCATTACTCTCTGTTATTGTCACATGATCCACAGAAATCATTCTAATATGCTGATTTGCTGCTCAAGAAACTATTCTCATTATCATCAATGTTAAAATTCTGGTTTTCCCACAAAAAACATAAACATTTTTCAGCATTCTTTTATAAATAGAAAGTTCAAATCTTTTGGTGTATTTCAGACAAGAGCATAAGACAAAGGCTTGTATGGAAAGATTGAGAGAGGAGTTTTGGGAACAGTTGGGTTCATGTTACCCTCTTGTGAGCCCTCTGACCAATCAAGTGACTTTGTCAATTGCTTGTTAGCTTCTCCACTGTGCCTGATGCCTTTGAAATGCTTTGGAGCAATCTAGCCAATTCGGCATGTGCTTGCTGACTACAAATTGTGTTCATTGACCCCTGTGCTCTCTGCTTAAACCACCCTTTGTCAGAGCGCTTTGGAATATAGTGGAAATATAGACAAACGCATGTAGGATGGCCAATGTGTTTTCTAGTTAGTTTGAAGCCTTCAGCCAACAGCAGCATATTCTTTCTCTGGTTCTAAGTGCTTCCTTGACCCATAGTTGGGCTACTGTAATATATGTTTTGCTTATATATATATATATATATATATATATATATATATGTATATATATATATATATATAAATTCACATATATATATATATATAAATTCACATATATATATATATATATATATATATTCACACATACGTGCTCATACATAGACAAACTTATACAAATGTTTAAATATATATAAATATGAAATATGCGTGTATAGATATAAATATAGATATATAAATATAAATTATTTTTCTGCTCACTTCACTTCTAATATCTTTATCTTTTTTGTCTATTGTTCACTTGCCTTTTGCATATAACTATACATCCCACGATTCCAAAACACTTGAATCAATTAAAGTCATGTGTGGTTTCTTATGAGAATGTATGGTGGATTGTATGTTTGTGTGTGAGGGTATGTGTGCAGTTTTAGTGGTTTTACATGGCCCGCTGACCTCCGTGTCTCTGATCCCATACTGGAGTTCTGCCCATTTCATTAGCATGAAGGGAACACTGAGCTCTGCTTTAGGAGTAATATCCCTGCCCGCTCTGCTCTGCAGATTAATCTAATACCGCACAACAAGCCACTGCCTTACTTCATTTTTTTATTCTTTTTTGCATCTGTTCAGTCTGTCATTCACAGAATGCACTTGTTTACTCCGTTTCACGTAGTGACTATAAATATTATTTCTTACGCAATACCATTTTTATCATGTACTAATCACAATGGTCTGCCAAAATACACACAAGTTTGAGTCAGTTCAGCCCAGTCAGGGATGTAGGCGGTCTCCTCCTCTTGGTGGTTTTTGAGGCAGTGCGAATCTTACTAAATTGTTCAAATGGTCCCATAAAATTTACGCACAGGCTTGTCCAGCTGCCCCCCGAACGAGCTTCAGGGTGGACGAAGCCTTTTAAAGGACAATTTTCACATGTTATGAGAACCCCTATCTGGAGTAAATCCAGTTTTTCAGAACAGCTGGGAAGATAACATCATCGGGCGGGAGGCATTTTTGTGGTTTTAAGTGCATTTTTGTTTGCTCTAAGAGTTCCTCTAAGATCTCAAATCTATAATTCAAATCTATAAATATTTTATATATATATATATATATATATATATATATATATATATACATTAACGTGCTGCCGCAGATGCATCATGCCATAAACACCAATATATGACTGCACTTGTCACAACACTTGTCTTTTTTTCTATTTCACCTTTGTTAAAAAACTGAAAACAGACTGTAGCTATGTAGCTTACAACTGATTTATAAATAAGACTGGGAAATTACCATTCCACTTCACATTGTTCAATCAAATTTGAGCTTGTTGTGCCAAAGCACAATTCATTAGCGTATTATACATGACAAACGGGCACTGATGATTATTCGCTTATGTAATATTTTTGAATATGTAATATGTGAATTTTTAATTGAATCTACACACTATCAATCACTGAGAGCCATATATGGTCTGCGGCTCTCCATCACTTTTGTAAAAAGACTTTGTGGTCACAGTTATGAATATGCAATAAGCTCGAATACTGCTCGAGAGCAGTGATTACAACAAAAAGGAAAAAATGAGTGAATAATGGTAATCAAACGAGCTGTGACTGAATACTAGCCTGTCAGTCAAGTCCAAAGCATGATGCAAACCCGTAGCAATGCGTTATGGCAGTGACGTCTCAAACCCGTTCAGACTGTCTGACAGCAGATACGTAAAAATAAATAGAATTTTGTTACTGTTTTGTGCACCGTGTCATAATAATTACCATTTAAATGCTTTTTGTTTTTATTGACCACAATATTTTGTTGATAATTTTTGAGACACTTTTGATTCATTTTGAAAAATGCCTGGGGCTTGATCCACACACACACACACACACACACACACACACACACACACACACACACACACACAGACACACAGACATGTGCCTGCTGGGGGTCGTCCTTATAATTTTGTCCTAGGGTCCTGGTTCCAACCCTGCGAGGGTCCACCACATATTCTTTTTAGCACAATTATGAGAATGGTGCTCATAATTTATGTAGGAAGCAGTATTTTATGATGCTGTAGACCAGATGGCATATCAAACGCTGCAGGCTTAGGATCGGCTCCGACTCATCCTGTAAATATCAGTACAGAGGCAGAAACAAGATTCCATATTAGCATGTGAAATCTGTGCCCTCATAACTCTGAAGATTTCTACATAGGTGTAACACAATTGAGAAATATCTACATATGCCATGCATCTTTGATTATTACATATTTTAGTCTGATAATGCTTTCATCTTTCATGTTTTCAATAAAAGTCTGTTTTAGCATGTTTAAATCCACTTACGCAGATTCCCCCTAAGTGTCAAAGCAAAGAATGCAGTTTTTGAATCTAAGTGCTGCCGATTTTAATTGCTGAATTTCTCTCTCTCACCCTAGGTTGGGACAAGCACTCCTATGGTTATCATGGGGACGACGGACACTCCTTTTGTTCCTCAGGGACTGGCCAACCGTATGGCCCAACTTTCACAACGGGTGATGTTATTGGCTGCTGCGTGAACCTCATCAATAACACATGCTTTTACACCAAGAACGGGCACAGTTTAGGTAATACTTTAATGGAAAATGATTCAAGCATAAATCTTATTACTGCTTAAATTGTTAGAAATCAATTTTTAGTGGCTCAAGTTAAAGTTTTCAATCTCTTTCTTATGTAATCTCTGAATCCACAATTTTTTGTGTTCCTCCAGGTGTGGCTTTCACAGATCTGCCCGTAAGTAAAGCACACAAACCTCTCTCAAATGGTGTAATTTAAAACTAAAATATATATTTAAAAAAACAGAAATTGAAATTATATAAAATATAAACATCAGATGAAAACCTTTAAAAAGATAAGTTAAAGGTTGAAGCTAAAGTACAAAAATGACTAAAACAGAGATGAAAATAAATATAATATGAATAATAGTAAAATAACAAGAGCACAAAACAAAAATGATCATTTGAAATATTAATAAATACTATACTTAAATTATATAATAACCCTGTTCTTAAATGAGTCTGAGACAGCTGACTTGAAAATCTGATTAAAAAATGGAAGTGAAGTTTATTTGAAATTTCACCTCAGATTTTGGATGTAACTTTGCACCTATATCGTCTCCTCATCATGATACTTTTATTTTCCACGTCGAGTCATCCATCATGCCTGTATCTCTGTGCTAGCTTGTACTTTTCTGCCCAACTTTGGATTTTCGTATTGCAGCACTTCACATACTCTCTCCCCTTAGGATGAATCTCTTGTATTGTTGCATTTCTCATTTGTAAGTCTCTCTGCATCTGCTAAACGAATACCTCTAACAGTAGATTGATAGCGTGGCATAGGCTAGTCATGAGCTCAGATTAGGATTTATGCCTCTGCCAGTTAAAGTGTGACTGAAGGATTCCTTGCCCTGAGAATTTCTGACGGAGAAAGGTGGAGACCCTCTAAGCAGTCTTTCAGCTCTCTCGTTTTCTGTCTCTCATTTCAGCCTAACCTGTACCCCACAGTAGGGCTGCAAACTCCAGGGGAGATAGTAGATGCTAATTTTGGCCAACAGCCTTTTGTGTTTGACATTGAGGACTACATGAGCGAATGGAGGGCCAAGATCCACAGCATGATCGCCCGCTTTCCCATCGGAGAAAGACTGGGAGACTGGCAGGCGGTTCTGCAGAAGTGAGCAGCCAGAAAATAAATCCATCAGTCATTTTATTGATTAAAACATCTATTTCTATTTGCTGTAGTTTGTAATGCATGTTACGCTGCTAATCAGCCTCGTTATGTGGCTAATTTATGATTCATAATGTTTCACACATTAACCTGTTTATATCTACAGTATGGTGTCCAGCTACCTGGTGCATCATGGGTATTGTGCCACAGCAATGGCTTTTGCCAGAGCCACAGAGACCATGATCCAAGAGGACCAAACCTCAATAAAAAACAGACAGAGTGAGTCTTCAAAGTCAACTAGTTTAGCTAAACATAAATGGATATTTATGATTTAAATATGTGGCAGAAGTAATGTATTTGTAACATTGGTAAAGAGTTAAACGGATCTTCCCATGTCGTTTGTGGTTTGGGTAGGAAAATATTACTGTTATGAGGAACTTTACATTTTACTGTGTAAGCTAAACCATTACTTTTTTGGACACTGGGCAATGAATATTTTATTGATTTTTCTCATTTAATGTAAAATTAAAGAAAAGTGCCTTTGAGTTAAGCTTTAATCCACACCATGAATATTTAATGTTGCCATAATTGGTTATCTCACACTGGCAACAATTAAATTTTATAAATCTTGTTGAAAGCAGCTTTTCAGTGTAAGCCATGATAAGTATTAAGTGTTATGATTAATTTTGCTCACAAAGAAACGCAAAGTCTATGGAAGTGTCATTTGAATCTAAAATAATATATACTGGATCAAAGCTGCAAAAATGACTCATTCAGAAACCTTTGGATTAAAATCCTAAACCTTTCAGGTAACAAGTAGGATCAATACTATAATTCCTAAACAAAATAAGAACAAAAAAACGTGTATACAGTTCTCCGAACCATGTGCTTTTCCTGTTGTGTGTAGCACTTACACTCTGCATATCCTACTGAAAGATCCCAGTGTTAGAAATGAATGGTCAGTTTTGTTTTTTTTAAGGATCTTAACAGTTTTAGCACTGTTTTCTGAACCTGTCACAGTGTCATTCAGGATAATTAAAGAAATTGTTATAGATAAATGGAGCATTTAAAAACTATATTTGTAGCAAACCCCCTGACAGCACACCATTTATCCTTTTACATGTGAGAAGGGCATTTACATAGAAGTCTTAAAGGCACAGCAGTAATAAAACACTTGTTTAAAAGGTCAGAGAAAAGGGAAATTATCATTAAATTGAATTATGAATGCTCAAAACACTTTAAAACATTCTAAGTCCACCTCAGGGACAGCGACCAAGTGATTAAAAATGTATGATATGACCATTTAAATAAAAACAAGAGCAAAACACACCTGTAATTTCTTTGTCTCATTTGCTTTTTTGTGCTTCCAGGAATACAGAAGCTGGTATTGGCAGGACGTGTTGGAGAAGCCATTGACGCAACACAGCAGTTGTACCCCGGACTCCTAGAACACAACCCCAATTTACTCTTCATGTTGAAGTGAGTATGTCTACCAGACTTGGAGAACCATGTGCGTGCCACTTTGTGTGGAATGGATCAAGAGGAATTGCTTAACCTGAAGCAAGGTGAAAAATGTGTTTTCTTCTCTGGGAATCAGCCGAGCTCAGTAGCATATGAACATCCATGGCTTTCTGGTATGGATTTCATAATGCAAGCATACTCAGAAAACCCATAGCCTGAGATTAGAGCAATCTTTTACTAAGTGTTATGAAGAATGAAGGTTTTTATAGTGCCCTATGGTCATTCTGATGAATGAGGCTCTTTTTTATGTCTTTATTAAGCAAAAACACACTCAGGGTGAATAGAGGGTCATGGTTGCTTTGGTCTGAGCTGCTTCTGATATGATTAGTCATACTGTTGCATAAGATTGAAAGTGAGCTGCCTTTTTCAATTTTTTCTTTCTTTTTAACGCTTAGAATTCATACGTCAGCTACCCTGTTGAATTGTGGATGTTTTTTATAATGCATTATGCAGCCCATACTTGTGAATATTTATGTCCCTCAGAGGTTTTAAGGGAAACAATGTCTTGGAAATTACATGCAATTTGAAGATCCACCTACTAAAATCAGTGGTTGCAAATAATAGCTGAAGTTAAAGAAATAGAAAGGCTTGCTTTTATACTTTGATAAAAGTTGGAGGGAATGAGGGAAAATGGTTAGTCTTGATTTTGGCTGACCGAGATGGGAATAGAGTAGTTTTTTCAGCTGTGTTGGATCCGGAAGTATTTTATCCATTCATTAAGATTTCAAAAAAGTCTTCGTTAAAGCATTTTTAATCCATGAACCAAGCCAACCAGTTACAAAGTGAATCATAACATTACAAATTTGAAAATCTGACGAAAATATATAGGTGTAAGACTGTGTACTTAATGGCTTTAGTGATAGAAAGAACTACAATCCCATGAAGCACTGCGAACAGCATAATCAAACTAAAAACATTATAGAAATTTAAAACTACTCCTTTAAAAATGATAATTTTATATATATATATATATAAGTATATTTATTGCAAAATATGCATATATATTCAAATATTTAAGTATTTTGAGAGAGACGACACGATTGGTAAACATGATTATTTCAAAACCAAATTGAAATAATGCGGCTGACATCTTCAGCAGAAGCAAATACCATCAATTAACAACCTCATAACTAACAGTAAAGTTGTCTTTAAAGCTTTATAGGTTATTGTTAAAATATAATTTTCCTATGGAGAAAAGTTTTTAGTTCCGGAAACTCTATTACTCTATTACTGTACAAAAGACAGTCAAGACATTTATAATATTACACTAAAAAACAACAACTTCGAATTAATGCTGCTGTTTTGAGCTTTCTAATGATCAAAAAAATCATAAAAGAATGTATCATAGTTTCCACAAAAAATATTTAGCAGCACAAATGTTTTCAGCATAATAATAATAGATGTTTCTTAAGCATATTAGAATGATTTCTGAAGGATCATGTGACCCTGAAAGACTGACTTCTGAAAATTCAACTTATTTTATTCAAATAGAAAATCTTTATGTTAAGTTGTAATAATATTTCACAATAATCATGTTTTTACTGTATTTTTAATCAAATTAATGGTGCCTTGGTGAGCATAAGAGACTTCATTTAAATGCATTAAAAAAATCTTACTGACCCCCAACAAAATCATCAAGCATTATGAATTATCCCTTTTTGTATTGATTATGTTAGACTTAAGGTCTTAAGCTTTTAAAAACTGTTTGTCATGCATTGAAAACATGATGTCCTTGCTCTTTAGATGACAAGCAAAACTGCATTCAGACAATCAATGTAAGCACTACATATCAATAAACCCTTTTCTCAACATGTTACTGGTATTTATGGGCCATACTCTGCTATATAATGTCAAAGTATTTTTGGGAAACATCGCTATTACTTTTGCTTGGCTGGAATTTTGTTTTGACATGAAGATGAAACTTTTTATATAAAGCCTGGAGGTGCATGTATGTTATTATTTAATTGCACTGTTGGATGTCATCAGATGTCAGATGCTCCTGTGGGAATAGTACCAGGATGTGTGGGAAGGAAGCGGTGAGAGCTGACTCCTCTCTCTTTCTCTATGATGGATAACAGTTGAATGACAAGCAGACAGTTTAATGGATTGCTGAGCTGACGGTGTCAGTCAGTAGGCATAATGGATAACAAAAACCTGGTTGACAGACATTTTAATTGATTGGCAGGTCTGAAGTGAGTGTGCATTTGTGTGTGAGATCTTGCTTGTGTAACAGGGATTTTTGTTGCTCTCCTTCAGGTGTCGGCAGTTTGTGGAGATGGTGAATGGTACAGATAGTGAGGTACGGTGCTTTAGTGTCCGCTCTCCTAAATCACAGGACAGCTATCCCGGCTCCCCTAACCTGAGCCCCCGGCACGGAGCCACCAACGCTCACTTGCACAGCACAGGTAACACGCACACTACACACTAACATCTTCAGTGTTACTTAAAATATTTTTTAGCTCTTGAATGCTGCTTTTTAAGGTGAATCTCATGGAAAAAATTTCCATGTTCATCCGAGAACCTACAGAAAAATAAATAATATTTCTTGGGAATACGAAGCAATTTAGGGCCATTAACCCTTTCATGCATGGGATTATTAAATCCCATTTTTTTTAATGTTTATTTTTACTTTTAAACAATTGAAAAATCATGACAACAGCTTTTTTCCCGAATACATTTTATTTTGAGGGAGTTACATGTCTGTATATTGAAGTGTAAATTATATCATAATTTTAACTAAAACATACAAATAAGGATGAACCTATATATAAGCCCAGTAGGCATAATATACCCTTTGGTGCATGACGTCCACTGGAATGGACAGATGTATTTTCTGTCATAGAAAAAATTTACAAGAAAAAGATTGTTAAAATCTGGATAAAAGTATTTCTTACATCCTATTTAGCTGAGAAATATTTTTTGTATCTGTCTGGTTTTCTGAGAATATTTAACATTTAGGTACTTGGTGCATCTCCTCCTCCCTCCACCTTTTTGATTATATGATATAATATCGCAAAACAACAAAGAGATACAAAGACACTAATCAATTGGAATCGTAGACAAGGCTTTGGGTGTTCACCACTTGGTGGTTGGGAAATGGTACTACAACCTAAATGGTTCAAAATGGCTTCCAAATATCTGTCCACTGTAGTGGACACCATGCATGAACGGGGTTAAAGGGATAGTTCATCCAAAAATGAAAATTTGCTTTTAATGTATTCACCGTCAGGCCATCCAAGATGTAGGTGTCTTTTTTTCTTCAGTAGAACAGTAAAGAAGATTTTTAGCTGACACTATGGTCCTTGGTGGTTTATATAATGCAAGTCCATGGCTGCCGTTACTTTGGGAGTCAAATAAACATATACATGCAAAACATTGATAGATTGAGGTCTTATAAAGCAAAGCGATCGGTCTGTGTAAGAAACTGATCATTATTTACAGCATTATTACCTGTAATCCACAGCCTCGGCCAACAAGAACAGTAGTGTTCTTTTTAATTTTACATTACATTTTTATGAAAACAATAAGGCTTAGTTTTTTGCAAAATATTGTTATTGTATTAATGTATTTAGAGGTCAGATATGACCTAGATATTTATTGACATTTTTTGTGGTTCACCCATTTACCCATGTCTCTATCGATAAAGTTTCTGTTAAAGGGATAGTTCACCCAAAAATGAAAATTCTGTCATCATTTACTCACCCTCAAGTCTTTCTTCTGCTGAACACAAAAGAAGATATTTTGAAGAATGTCGGAAGCCGAACAGTTGATTTGACTGTTATAGTATGGAGAAAACAAACTATATTATGGAAGTATTCAGCATGCCCACACATTTTGAAATGTTTTGTCCCAAATGTGGGTTGCAAATCTACATATTTCTGCAGTATGGTTCTAATATGTTAGAATGAGCGACAATGAGCTGAAATCATTAATCAGAATTATCCCAAATATTTGTTAAACGAAAACACAAGGGTTGAGGGATGTGTAAAACTTTGCAAAGAACAGACGTTCAACTTCAGAATTCTGCGGGCGTAGATTCCGCTTGGGTCTCTTCAAGAGAACACATTCATAAAAGATGGAGAACAGATGGTTTATTGAATCACTTGTTTTACCTGTAGTGCAGTTGGGTGGATTATGTAACTTACAATTCAAATAAAGCACTTTCATTCATGCTGTTTCTTAAGATAGTTCTCATTGTTTCTTTCCCTCCTCATGACTCAGGAGCAGACAGTCCCACGTGCAGTAACGGGGTCACCCCTCCTAACAAAAATAAGAGCCACAACAAGTACACAGGCATAAGCTCCGCCTCCTCCTCTCCATCCTCCTCTCCCTCCTCCGTCAATTACTCAGAGTCCAACTCTACCGACTCCACCAAGTCCCAGCCACACAGTGCCACCAGCAACCAGGAGACTAGGTGTGTGGTGGTGTTCTTTGGGTTAGTGACTTTGAGACAGACAGAAAAACAAAATATCCATACGCTGTATGCAAGCAAGGCCAAGCATATAAATTTGTTGTGTACTTACATTCTCGAGAGACCAGCAGCAGCGGCTGCTGACTGTGTATTTTTGTGTGTTGACAGTGATAGTGAGATGGAGATTGAGGCAGAACATTACAGCAATGGCGTGACAGAAAGCTCAACTCGCATTATGAATGGCACATACAAACACCAGGAAATCCTACAGGCGGATGACAGCAGTGTTGGCAATGGAGTAGCAGGTACGACCACGCATGCAGGATTTTCAACATCATATTCACTAGGCTTTGAGAATGTGTTTTTATTCTTCTTATATATTTTTCATTCTTCTTTCTGATGTGACTAGTTCTTTCTCCGCTCTGTCCTTCTCCCCCTTGAGAGCTGTTAAATTGAGCTCCTCTGTTATTCAGCCCATTAAATATTTTTCTCCAAGGTTACTAAAAAAGAGTGTGATGTTTTGTGCTTGTGAAGTTTTGGCAAGAGTGTGAAGCACCCAGTGTTTTCTTCCATTTTGTTTTTCATTTCTTGGGTGCTTTCAGGCTTTTGGTTTTCGCTTTGGATTGAGAAAATGGTTCAGATGGTTTTAAAAAAAAAAAAAATAGTCACACTATTAGATGGAAAACTTTATATTGTGCTATATTACATTATATTACATTATATTATGATATATGATATGATATGATATAATATAATATATTATGGGGACAGTAAGATCTTTTGGGGAAAAAATACATTTCTTCAGCAAGTATACATTAAATTGGCATGTATAATAGGGGTGTAACGGTTCTCAGTAAAATATCGAACCATTCCGTTTTCCTCCCACGATTCGGTATGCACTTACACCAAGGTTTATGTCAAATCTGATGACGCATCTATATTATGGTTTATTGAAGAAAACTAATGTATGTTTCTGTCGATGGATACGCTTTGCATGTGTTACACGTGAGAGTAGCTGTCCAATCAACTTTTAGTATGTAAATCTGTTGCTGACATTACATTAACGTGCTGGCGTGTTGCAGTTCAGCATGGCAAGAGAAGGAGACAAGCCACTGACAGAGCTGCTGACTGCATCATATAAATCTCCTATATGGAAACGTTCTGTCTACTCAATAGAGGGTATGCATTGAAGTCATTTTCCTGCTGGAACACGCTTCCTCAGCTGGACTGAGTGGCAAAAGAGAATGACTGGATTTATTAGAGGAAACTGTGAACACGCGAGTAAAACAAACGATTACAACTTAATCCATAGATATTGACATGCAGCCATTAATCGTGTTTCCTGACATTTAGATGTGCCTGATTTTGACGCTGGAGAAATACAAATACAAGCAAATCTGCCTGTGAACGCTTTTTATAAATACAGTATAGGTAGGTCTAAATTGAGTGATCACTTATATCAGTGTTATATATATATCATCATATCGTCCAGCCATAAAACTTGTATAGTTTTTGTCAGTGTTTATTTAAAAACACCCTATTATGCAGAATATAAGATGGTAAATATTTAATTTATGAGTAGTCAATACAATATACAATACATAGAGGTATGATTTTACCCCAAAATCCAACATTTTGACACAAAATGATTACTGCAAATCCTTGTTTCTCTGCCTGGAGTCCAGTTGCTTCTGTAAACTGCAGCAATGCATTTTTTTTCTGTAGCTTTTGGAAGTCTGTAAAAATATACGATTTGATTTCATGTCAAATCTATTTGTACAGTCAATCGCAAAACTCTTTCCTGTTTTGGATGCGTTTTGTGTGTTTTTTGCGGCATTCACACTGAAATCCAATGCTGCCACTCAGTCTTTTTGTCACTCAGTAGGCATAAACGTGGTCACAACGGCTAGTGGTGACATCATGTGCATACCCTCTATACGGTTCAACAGCGATGGTCAAAAAGCGTGGACAAAACAGTCACTCTCTGCGAGTCCCGTATGCACGAATATGATGCTTTCCCGAAGCCAGTATCAAAGATTGTTCACGGAACTGTCACACCAGTGCTGCATCGTCACAAAAGTTTATAATTTGCACATGTTTTAAGCCTTGCCCATTTAAACATTCAAGCTCAAAAAGATGCGAAAGAGAAATCGGGTACGCAATGTGAGAAATTTTGTGTGTATGCAGAAAGCTGTGTCTGACAGCTAATTTGAAATATTCTCAAATTCACACTAATATTAAATCCAAAACATGCCCATCTTGGCGATTATCCGAGTGAACATAGTCGGTTACGTCAAGTGAATGTAAACAGTTGAGAAAGAAAACGCATGCGTGCAGTATCAGTATATTGGATGCATGCATTATGTCTTAAAGTGACAGCAGCCTAATATTCCTGCTGCTGTCTGTTTTTGTTAATCAAACAACAAATGACAAATTACTCCCTGCTCATGACTGAGTATCTTTTGTAACTTTAATAAGGATTAATCTTTATTTTATTTATACTCTAAAGATTAAATGCAATTTTAAGTAACTTTATTCAATTTCTGTAACTGAAATCTACAGTTTGACCTACCCAAAAAACCTGAAAAGCACTGTTTATTTTTGTCTTTGCTCTATTGTATTTATTTGTGCTATTGCTTGTAGTTCGATTATTTGTTCTTATTTTCTTTATTGTTATTTGACAGTAGTCCTTATTTCCCTGAACATAGCTCATACCGAACCGTACCGAAACCGTGACCCTAAAACTGTGATACAAACCGAACCGTGAGTAATTTGAACCGTTACACCACTAATTTATGTTACAAAGGTTGTTTTAAGTTAAAGCTATTCTTTTGAATTAGCTAAAAAAGTATTGCAGTTTCCTCAAAAATATTAAGCAGCTGTATATTTTCAATGTTGATGATAAAAAGAAATGTTTGTGATTTCTGAAGGATCATGTGACACTGAAGACTGGAGTGATGATGCTGAAAATTTAGCTTTGTATCACAGGATTAAATTGCATTTTAAAATGTATTCAAATAGAAAACAGTTATTTTAAATTGTAATTATTATATTATATTATATTATATATCAATCTTATATCATATCATATTATCTCATTATCTCATATATCATATTTCATATCTCAAATGGCAATATTTACATTCCCAATAGTTCCCCTGGCTTATTAAACACAGCCTCAAATTAATAAAAACAATACTTGGCAAGATTTCCCAGCAGTACTGTATTGAAGCAATTTTTTCAACCACAATATCTGCGTGCACTGAGGAATTATAGTAGCAAACCGATCTGCTTTCTGTGGTGTCATTGCAATTTATTTGCTCCTCTAGATGACAGCTGCAGCTCCAGACAGCTGTGTGGAGGAAACCAGGCGGCCACAGAGAGAATGATCCAGTTCGGCAGAGAGCTTCAGGCCCTCAGCGAGCAGCTCTGCCGCCAGTATGGCAAGAACGCCACTCACAAAAAGATGCTGCAGGTATGGAGGCAAAGAGAAGGATAGGTCTGAGAATGTGATAAATAGGATGTTTGAACTGACAACATTGGGAAAAGGTGTTATGATGATATTGTTGAGTTAAATATTGGTGAAGTGGCCTGTTTATACTTGAAGTCATATTGCGTGCATACTAAGTAATATGTTCAACTCCTCTGCCTCTTGTTTGTTGCTGATGGAAATGCTCATTTTGAAGTGGAAAGCTGATTAGCCTTGTGGGTAGCAGTACTCTTACATTCTTTGTGCCCACTCGCCAGCGTGTGTGTTTGTGTATTCAGGATGCATTCAGTCTGTTGGCGTACTCGGACCCCTGGAACTGCCCCGTGGGCCAGCAGTTGGACCCCATGCAAAGAGAGGCGATCTGCTCCGCTCTCAACAGCGCGATTCTGGGTAAGACTGCTTGGTTTGTAATGGCCCTGTAACATGGCCACAAGTTGTTATGATCATTCCTACTTATTTAATAGCTGTAATGGCTTCATCTCTGTGATCTTTTCCTTCATTCAGAGTCTCAGAATCTGCCCAAACAGCCTCCTCTCATGCTGGCTTTGGGTCAGGCCACCGAGTGCGTGCAGCTGATGGCCAGGGTTCGCTCTGGTTCCTGCTCCTTCGCCAGAGTCGACAACTTTTTGCACTAGCACCAAGGTAAATATAGTCTGGAAAAGTTTTTACACAGTATTTTGATTTGAAATTTAATTGTAGTTTTAGTTTGTTTTAAAATCCGGTAAGTATTTAATTTGCATCTTTGGGAAATTATTAGATTTAGTTTTGTTTTTATTTTAATTCAGTATAATTTCAGTTTTCATTCCTTGTAACTAGTGCTGTCAAACGATTAATCGCATCCAAAATAGTGTTCACATAAAATATGTTTACTTTGTATAATTTTGTATTTATAAATACACACACATGCACGTATATATTAAGAAAAATGTGTGTATATATATATATATATATATATATATATATATATATATATATATATATATATATATATATATTTATATATATATATTTATATATTTATTTATTTATTTTTAATGCACGTTTATAAATCCACTTAGGCTGTTTTCCACTGCTAGTTATTATTTATTTATTTTAAATGATCAAAATATTCCAGTATTTCTATTGTCCATGTTAAACGCACAACTCTTTTGTATTTCCCTCAGGCAATGTTCAGGACGGCTACGAATAGGACTTTCCAGTTGGTTGCCATGATGAGAACATGCGTTTGAATTGGTGTGTCGCTTGCCGTTTGCCAGAAGCAGCCGAGCAGAATGAATAGAAACATGAGAAGAGAGGCTTCTTTTTAAATTAGTATTATCAAATACAAATTGTGTGACACTATTTAAAGATAATTAATTATTCTGTTTATCTAGTCATTTTTATTTTAGTTTATATTTTGTCCGTTTGTTGTGCTCATTTTGAAACGAATCAACTTCCCAAACTATTATTTTTTTCATGGGTGAATTCAGTGCATAGTATTTCAAGCGTACCATATCAACAATATACATAAAGTGCATCCGGAAAGTATTTAGTTTTTTATTTTTAATACATTTGCAAAGATTTCAAACCAACTTCTTTCACGTTGTCATTATGGGGTCGTAGAGTTTTGAGGAAAACAATGAATTGAATCCCTTTTAGGAATGTGGCTGTAACATAAAGTGTGGATAAAGAAAAGCGCTGTGAATACTTTCCGGATGCACTGTAACGGAAAGTTCCTACTGAAAATTTGAGCTACGCACTCTGGTTTTTGTCAGTCAGAGCTCAGGTATTTAGACACATGTTCTTTGGTCGTCAGAGCAGAGCGGGATATTTGCAGAAACAGGTGTCGGGTTGTGGGTTTCAAAGCAGGTCCTTTTTTTGTACAAGCAAATTCTATAAAAAAAACTTGTATTATTATTTGGTCAACCTTAGCTGCCCCTTTAGGACTCGCGCACACAGAAGTTTGCCGACTTTACGATGTTTTCATCGGAGCAAGTGTGCGAGAGAGGGTGAGATATTGCATGGCTCCTAGCGTCTCACCTTTTAAGCTACTTTAGTATCTCAGGCACCAGCACGAGTTTCATTAGACACAATCACACAGTGACGACGCAGACTTGCCTTTGGGTCCAATGTAGATGAATTATATTTTCAATCATAGACCTTTGCCCTAAATGGATCTATTTTACCGAGATTTTACCATCTTTATAGCAGTGGGTATCATGCAAATGTCAACCTTCACTTTTTTTAAGTTAGGTATATTGAAGTTAACATGTGGTTTTCTAATTTTTGTGGCTGTACCAAATAAAAAGGCAACGTTTTTGACAAAAGAAAATTAAGGTCAGTAGTTTGATTACTGATAAGCTCCACTGAAGCTCGCAGACTAACTTCGTATACTAAGTCTGTACGTTTTATATCCATGTGAATAGTGTCGCTGTGTTGATAGTTCTCCTGTTAGATTAATAACTACAGACTGACACCGTTTCGACTTTTGTTGTTGGTTGTTTCATTGGCTGTTGAGTACTGTTGTTCAAGTTTTGTTACCATTGGATGCACTGTACTTCAATTAATGCACATGATGCATTACTGTATCCGTCTACCTCTCCTGTTCACTAATGGAGGGACAGAGTATGAACTTGCAGCATGCAAGACAATTGACTGACCCGGCGTTCCTAAAAATGAACAGAAAACTTGCAAACAAAACACGTATTTATTTAGCACCTGCAACATTCTCCTTAAATTGCAATTCTTTGTTCTCAGTGCAACTGTTTTTTTTTTTTCCCTCCCCGATGTCCTTTAACAATCTTTTTCTTGGCCTTTGTAAGTGTGATGTTAACTGGCTCAGGCACTTTTTCCTGTAAGCAGCCTGTTTCTTTCTTTTAATCTGATCATCCATGAAGGAAAAACTATCAGTCAATCCCACGTCAACCCAGCTTTTTGCTCAGCCAGCACGCCGCTGTGATGTTGAATGTAGCTTAGCCGATTTTAGTTCCCACATTTTTTGCTGCTGGCCATCATGAGATTGTTACATTCCCGTATCTACACCTGCTTTTGTTTTCAGTTATACCTCGTTTACTCTTTGGACGGTGCGGTTTAGCTTGTTGTATCACGTCAGGCGTTTTAACAGAAGGTATGAGTAGTGCAGTAACCATTTTGATTGACCTGCAGATCATCTGGTGGAAGTTAGAGGTCACAGGGTCACTGGAAAGTTGCACATGCTCCTCAATATCTAGAATAAACTTAGACTTCCAAACTCTGGAGTAACGTCAGATGAAACTGATTGGAGCCCCACCATGTGGTTTTAGCAGTGTTTGTGTCAATCTGAATCTGTGGGATTTTTACACATCCTGATTCCAAATGATCTAATTATTTTACCTTTTTACTCCACTAAATGGGTCGATTTGATTGTTAAATGGTGGTTTCTTGTTGCATGGAGACATCTTGTGTGACTATTTACTTATGTTTGAGTTACAAAATGGCAGTTTATAGAGAAGCACTTCTGCTGACCTGTACGTTGTAGATCATGGGGCGGCTTTTTAATGCCAAATATGATTTGGAACTCATCATAATCTAACCACCTATAATGAATATTGTCATTTTAAAATAATCCATTATAGAACATCATTTTGGCTTTAAATAGGGACCTACGTACATATATTGAAGGGAAGAAAGTAGCCAAAATCTTTGTCAAGGTCTTCTTAGTCATGTTCCTGCTTCAAACGACGATGGAGCAGGATGAATGGAATGGAGTACAGCAAGCTGTGCACAATTTACTTCTAGTATGATTTTAATTTTATTTGAGTTTTCTTTTAGCAGTTGTGAAATGAGTTACCCTCTACCTAGCATGAACCTTTAAAAACCTTTAAAACAACATAAAAAAGAAAAACAATTTTAAAAAAAGAAAAAAAAGACATACCTATGTACTGGAAAACATAAAGAAATATTGTACTCATTTAATTTTGACAGAATTATTTTTATTAAAATACACATCCATGAGCAAATGGTGTCTGTCTTTTGTATTATTTTATTATTGTTTCTTTGTATATGCTGCCCGGCCACACAAAAAAAAACAATAAAATGCATAGAAAAACCAAAAAGCTCAAAGGAAAAAGCATACAATGGCTACAACTTAATCAGTTATTAATATTTCGTTGGTTCACGGTTGTTTTTGCATATGCTCATAGTAAGAAATTATGATGTCCGCACAATTTGGCAGAGCTGAAGAACATTATCAGAGCAACATGGGCTCTCATAACACCTGAGCAGTGCCACAGACTGATCGACTCCATGCCACGCCACATTACTGCAGTAATTCAGGCATAAGGAGCCCCAACTAAGTATTGAGTGCTGTACATGCTCATACTTTTCATGTTCATACTTTTCAGTTGGCCAAGATTTCTAAAAATCCTTTCTTTGTATTGGTCTTAAGTAATATTCTAATTTTCTGAGCTACTGAATTTGGGATTTTCCATAGTTGTCAGTTATAACCATCAAAATTAAAAGAAAAAACATTTGAAATATATCAGTCTGTGTGTAATGAATGAATATAATATACAAGTTTCACTTTTTGAATGGAATTAGTGAAATAAATCAACTTTTTGATGATATTCTAATTATATGACCAGTACCTGTGTGTGTGTGTTTATATATATATATATTCAAAAAGTGAAACTTGTATATTATATTCATTCATTACGCACAGACTGATATATTTCAAATGTTTTTTCTTTTAATTTTGATGATTATAACTGACAACTAAGGAAAATCCCAAATTCAGTAATATATATATATATATATATATATATATATATATATATATATATATATATATATATATATATATATATATATATATATATATATATTAATATTAGTATTAGTATTAGTATTATTAAAGTCTGGCCGTCGTTTTCCAGATAAGCACGACGGCGGGAACTTGCCTGTTTGAGACTCTCCTTAACAGGCAATACTGTATCGTGAAATGATGTTTACTATCATTGTGTGACTGTATTTTCATGTTGTCCTCTAGACTATGTAACGTTAGATCAGATTGCCTCAGATATTTCAGAAATATGGGCTTATGGGTGAAATGATTCAACTGAACGTAAGACCTGACAGGACCGGTTACCCGCGTCATCAAAGATAACTGCCAATATCTCCAAAATGTCCGTCGAGTATTTTGCTGTATTTTGAATGGTTTGAACTGATGCGACTTCCTACTTATTATTCTGTATAATTTTTTATCAAATGTGCTGCGATGGAAATGGTGCAGGTGAGAATCTTAAGAGCCGTTTGGTAACTATAGAAACACATTTGAATGGTCATTACCAGCATTAGACAGCAGAGGGCGCAAATCCCCTTTAATTTCACACTTGTGCGCAACCGGCCGCGGGTCCACTAGAGGGCCTCAATAAACCTGTAATTTACCTAGGCTATTAACATGCTAAATATATTGCATAATATGTCTTGTTCTGGAGAAAAATCAAGAACATTACAAGCACTTTATAATCTGGCAAACAAAAGTGAGTTTTTGTCAGTGGCTTTAAACATGTGTATTGGCTAATTATGGGTTTTTTAATAGATCGCTGATTTCCTTTAAAAAGTTATGGGCTAGCTGAGCAGCAAATTTTAGTTATAAAGAAATGTCTGCAGTTCTGCATCTACGGAATGAGTTTCTGAGTAATGCAATCTGAGAAAAGGTATCGCAAATCTAATGAGTTCTTTATGTAATGCAATAATGCTCAATTTCTTTGCATTGGGTGAAATGCATCCAGCTTCTACGTCCGGTTAAAATAGAAATAACCAGGTTTTCCCAGATTTTATTACAAGGAACATAAACCACAATTCCCTTAGTTTTATGCATCAGTAATATGGTTAAATATATGAACCACAGTTAAAAACACCTAATATAGACTTGTAAATGTGTCAGTCTTCTGTGACTTGATTTAAGCATAATATAAATTGTATTAATCATGTTGCAAAATTTAATTACACAAGTAAAACTTTAAGTTTGTTTAAACAAGAATACAGATGATCCAAATAAATTTTAAATACTTTTATTGTCTTGATAGAACATTTCATAATCAGCTTATAACATTCACAGTATTGTACACCTTGACCCATCTGATTAGAATAAAAACACAAGCGTCTAAAGAGTTTAATTTTGTGATTCTCAAAAGAAATAGAAACCTCCTTTCCAGAATTCTAATATACATACAAAAGTACAAGAATAAGAAAAATACTTTCCATATTTTACACATATATATATATATATAAAATGCTCTTTTTTATAAAAAGGGCTCCTAGTGTACAAAAGTGTCCGTCATTACATATTTCTGTTTATACATACATTTTCACATACACAAAAAAAAAATAATGCTCATGTGGTATTATTGGCGCTCCGATTGTGTGCTGTTTAAATCCCATCACTTTCTTATTAAAAACCCAGCGCATCACTTTCCATCCAGAGAATGCCAATAAAACGTTTTAAATTAAATACAGATAAGAAAACAAAGGGACAGTTCACGCTTTTCCAGCTGTCTCTTGCTATAGGTTTCAAATCCCCCTCCGGTTTCTAGTCGTCCTCGCTTGTAACAATGTTGCTGTGAAAACCCGAGGCAATGAGTCACCGACTGTCAGTTGTGCAGATGTTTCGTCTAGACCCGTTCAAATAAACTACATTCTCTCTTTCAGACTCAAGGCTAGCTTGATAAATGTCAGTTTTGCTGCGAAGGAACACCTCGTTTGTTTTGCCGATCGAGTTAAACCAGATGAGGCTACACCTTCATGAATCACGCCCATCAGTTATGACGCGGAAAGACTGGTTTCCTAACTACCTTCACTGATACCTGCTTCTAGCTGAGAATCCTTCAAAACATTCGGAATGGTTAAAAAAAACAACAACATATTAGTAACCTTTCAATTCATCCCCAAATATAATCACGATAAAGGAGAATTAGCTCAAGTTCCTTCGAGCGCTGGGATGTTTTATGCATTTCACCGTCCTTCCTCCATCAGTGCCGCTTGGTTTGATAGACAGCCTTTGAAACGCCGGACGTCCCGAGGCGGGCATCTCCGCGGTCTAAACAAGCGTTCACCTGGGAACTCGTTGCCTGAAAACAGCGCTCGGGTCTGTTGGACATTAGAGAAACCAATATTTGGCTCGGAGTCTGACAGTGTCCACCTCAGCGCCGTTTCTGTAAGATTATACTTTAAAAATATGACTGAACGCACACATACACACACTCACCATGGCTAAAAAAGCCTCACAGCTTTGGCCATCAGGAGTGGACTGTGTGAAAAAGGTCCCAATGTGCAGAATTCTGGCCTTTCCAAACATGAAAGGAATTTCCTTTTTTCTCTTTACAGAAAAACAGACCGAGTCAATGAGAGGTCAAGTCTTTCTGAAGTTACGCCGCATCGGTGCCAGATAAGTATATAGATTCCTATTTTACTGCAGGGGGAGGAAAAACTAAAAACAAAGCGAGAAAAATGGGTTGACGTCCTTCAAAAAGAAAGAACCTGCTTCTTTCAACAGTAAAATGCACATTTTATAAACCTTAAAGGGATCGTTCACCCAAAAATAACCCTCGTGTCAAACCTGTATGACTTTCTTTCTTCTGTGAAACTTGAGAAGATATTTTGAGAAATGTCTCTGTTTTTTGTCCATTCATCGGAAGTCAACGTTAACCGGCGTCCCACAGAAGAAAGAAGCGATGCAAGTTTGGAACGACGTGATGGCGAGTAATTTCCAAGAATTTTAATTTTTGGGTGAACTGCTCAGAAACCCAAAAAGTTTCCATTTTCATGTATGAAAAAACCCCAATATATTCAATAAATTGCATTTTTTTTTTTTTTGACATCAGAGACAATGAACGTGACAATTAAGCCAACATGGTGTGTTAAAATGACTTTTGAACAAACAAGAATAGTAAAAACACGTTGTCGTAATGGGATTGGTCTTACACTTCCAGTCTCGCATACTTCACATTTTTGAGTGTTTCGATTTTAAAAATGTGATCAAATAACACATGAATTAGTAGTGAATTACCACTTCAAAATCGTCATGTAGAGCACATGGTGGACATTTTGAGCTACGGAAAGTACGATCAGCTTCAGACTGGGATGGTATGAGCAAACAAGCATACTCAACACTGATCAGATCCATTTTAACACTCATATTTTTCTCCACCTCCTCCTCCTCCTCATCATCATCCATCATCATCATCAATGCAAGAGGCATCATAAAAAGTGAGATGAATCCACAACAAGACACGCATCATTTCCACCGAGGCGATTTGTTCGTCTCTCACGTCCTCCGAGGTGCAAGTGATAACGTCAGGCATCCCAGTAGCAACCGGCACACTTCAGATTGACTGAGTCAGAGTTGAATATGGTTGATTTTTCCCAAAAGAAGAAAAAATAACTAAGGCGAGAGGAATGGAGAGCCATAAGGCACTTCCATACAGTGCAACCTGTGTGATCTGGGCGAGGGACCTCATTGATTGTGAATAGGTTTTTGTTTGTGGTAGTAATGACTGAAAATTAGTAGTTGATCATATAATAGTTCCTTCATTTTCTTATAAATGTGCATAAAGGCTCCTACTGTGGTGTGAATCCTACTGTAGCTCACAACGTAATGAAGTTGCCGTCCTCTCTCATGCTTTCTTGGCTACTGCTCGTCTTGGTGGGGCTACCGTTGTGTGTAGGTGTGGTCAGAGAGCTTAAAGAGCTGCTACTGGGCAAGGAAACACTTTGTGGGAGGGGCCTGTGTGCAAATGCACCCGACGACAGGGCGTTACCGTGGCTGCTGTTGCCATTAGTCATACGGTGTGGCATGTACAGGTTGTCGTTCTCGATGATGAGGTCAGTATCATCGTCACTGTCGCCCTCAGCCACACTGTTGCTGTTGCTGTATTGGCTGGCATTCTGTGAGGCGGGGCTGGGGGCGGAGTCATGCGAGAGGGCGGAGCCTCCCGAGCCGGCGGAACTATTGCCGGCAGATGTTTTACTCGCACGGTGCATCGTGTTGTTGCGCTGAATGGCGGGTTTCACCGTCACGATGAGGTTGTGGCTGTTAGCCACCATCATGTCTGTGACCTGGTCCAGTGATTTCCCGGCCACATCGATTCCATTCACCTCAAGAATCTCGTCATTGACTCCCAGCAACCCTGTGCTCTCTGCCAAACCACCTTTTACGAGGCGGGAGATGAAGACGCCGGGAACTTTCTCCACCCCTTGGGAAGTGACGCGGACACTGACGCCGTCACGGATGTAAAAGCCGAGGGGTTTGTGTGTGCCGTGCTTGTGCAGACGGACACGGAGATGTGTCTCGGGTAAGATGTCCACGTCTATGATAGAAGAGATCTGCCGGAAATCCTGTGGATTGCTGATGAGCAGTGCCGGTTTGGACTTCTGTTGCGCTTGACGCAAACCACCCAGGCCCTTTTTTCTTCTCTGAAGAGAGCCTGTGGGGAATGGCACGGAGTCATCTACATCTGAGGAGAGATAGAGAAACAAGTTATATGTAGATATATATTACGGTAGATATATATATATATATGGGTTAGGGTTATCTATATTATCTACATACATATATATATATATATATATATATATATACACATATATACATTTATTTATTTATTTACATAATACATGTATTCGTACAGAACCATCACAGTACTGACATCACAGTTTGTTGTATACAGTTATACGACAAATTCAATCAATTCAATCAGTCACAGGCGATCCACACTTCAATCCAGAAGAGGACGAGTAATGCAACGCTGTTTGCTAACCGCCACAACAGGAAAAAGCTGAGAAGATGAACAGATGATCTTGATATGCGTGTAATCTCTCAACCAGTGTTTCAAAGGCGGAAAGACGTCAATAAAACAGCTTGAGATTAATATCTCACATAGCATTACATTTACCTCAGGCAAGTCATTTAGTATCCACAGGATGTTAGTTTACTTGAGAAATGAACTCTATAGAGGAGCATTTCACTAAATATATGCAATATATTAGATTATATATATTAATTGTACATATTTTATGTCAAAAATAAATTGGAGTAGAAAAATAATTGAAAATTAATTTTATACTTAGATTTAGAGGTTAATGCAAAACCTGCCTTATGTGCAATTTGCATGATTTTGAGTGTTTATTATATCTGAAATCAGCAAAACAGTTGTGCTACTTTGTTTTTTTGTGGAAACCATGATGCATTTTTTTCAGGACTTTCTGATGAACAAAGTTCAAAAGAACAGCATGTATTTCAAATGGAAATCTTTTATAACATTATAAATGTCTTTACTGTCATTTTTGATCAATTTACTGTGTCCTCCTTGCTGAAAAAAGTATTAATTTCTTTTAATTTCTTTCAAATAAAAATGAAAAACTTACTGACCCCAAACTTTTGAATGCTAGCATTTGTGTGTGTGTGTGTGTGTGTGTGTGTGTGTGTGAGAGTGTGTGTGTGTGTGTAATCTATACATACAGACACAAAAAGTGCGATAACCTGAAACTGAATATAAAAAGGGAACCTCATTTTGCTTTCCAGACAACATTTATTTAAGGTGTGCTAAAGATTCAGCTGAACAGAACGGAAATGTGCTGCTTTCATCTCCTCCCTATCAAATTCTTCCTGGCCTAATAAAGAAAGAGACTCTCTTCCTCACAACTCCACACAAAAAAAAAAAAAAAAAAACATTTTGTCCACTAAATTTAGAAAGATCTACTGTGCATACTGCAGTGCAGGTTCATCACTGGCATAAAATACTGTTCCCTGTTACTAAAAATGAACTCAAGGAGACACAAAGCGCCTCGCTATGTTTTTCACCACCTGTCCTAGAAGTATCACATCACTGTGACCTCGTTTATTAAAATCCATCCCCATAAATCAATTTTAGATTCATTATTTTCAATGTTCTCTAAAAGAATTCAATATGACATTGATTGCTGAATGTTTATATCGAGCAATAATAAGGTTGAAAAGAAGACCAGATCATAATAAAAACTGAATGGATGGATGAACAAACAAGGATTGTAATAAATCTGTCCAAGGCACTTGCGATTGGTCAAGGGTCACGAGATGGAATCAGATTAAAAGGCAGATTAATCAAAGCCTCTCTCCCCACACATTGCATTAACTGTTCAGAAGATCCAAACAATCACCGCTGATATGTTTGACTAAAAAAAGGGGGGTGGACAAGACTAGTTTCAGTTGATGAGCATGTGACAAAAAAAGAGAATCCTAACTGGAATCTGGTGGGAGGTAACATGCGTCAGCAGAGAGAATGTTTTTGGTTATATTTAAACTGCAGCAGGGGTTTTGAGCGTGGGTCTTCATGGAAAGGGCTTTTTTGTGATTATGAGAGCACAGCCTGCTGGGAGTAGAAATAGAAGGAAGTCATCAACACCTTCCCCACAGTCTGCTGACTAACATTAAACTGTGTGCCTGTTTTCATTGTGCACATCTAGCTCTACAGCCTATTAAACATTTTAGATTTGTACATTTACTGAAGATTTCAGGGTGTTCCGAGTGGTTGCCAGGGCATTATTATGCAGTTGCTAAGGTGTTCTGAGTGGTTGTTAGCGCATTGCTACACAGTTGCTAGGTGGTTACTTACCGGTCCAAGTCGAATGAGCTCACCAGCATGTCTGTATATATGTGTACATACAAACGTAAGCACAAGTAAATAATAAAATTTAAAGAAGTATCTAATCATTCTCCATCATGTGGTCGCTGTTTACATCTCATATCGTCTGTAAACTCTTGCGTAACTGTCATGCATTTGTATTACATTCCAAAGAGCTCCGTTATCAGTCCCACAGTGGAAAATGAAACCACATCCAAACTAGCTGGGCCGGATCGGCACGGAATGGAACGGTTAAGGAATAAGAACCGTTTGGCCCGACTAAGTTTCCTTAGGAAAAAAATATCCATCTTAAGTGAGTGTATACTTTTATGTACAGTTTGGAAATTTTTTATCCAATATCCCAAAATGTGCATAAAATTTTTTTGTTATTTTTGCTTTATATACTATTATAGTATTTATTAAGAATTTTAATTGGCTTTTATTTTCACTTTTCACTTAATTTGGTTGTTTTAGTAAATTTGTTAATTTTAAACATTTTTTAAATAAAAAAATTCTATTTAGCTTTAATTGATTAATAAAATTTTAAATTTTAGCAATTTTAGTAATTAAATATTTATATCAGTTATTTGCTAAGGCAAAATTTTTTAAGTTTAATTTATATATATATATACACACACATATATACTATTAAAAATTTTTTCATTAATTGAATAATAATATAAAAAAAAAATAATAATATTATATATATATTTATATATATATATATATATATATATATATATATATATATATATATATATATATATATATATTATTTTATTTTTTTTATATATATTATTATTCAATTAATGAAATTTTTTTAATAGTTTGCATTTTAGGCAACTATAACCTAGCAAATGACATTCTGGTCACAAAATATGTCTTGGGTCCCTTCCAGTTCCAAGTTTGTAGAATATTTTTTCACTCATTTCATCATTTGACAGGCAAAAACCACAGATACCACATTTCTTCTCATTCAAAAAGCCATAAAATCAGTAGCACAAACAAACAGTGAACAAAGTTTAGCTTGACAGCAGAACAAAACTAAGTAGAACATTCAAAACATATGTGCATGCCTCATAATCTCCAACAACTTAAAATATATTTCTTGGTTCAATACCATTTCAACCCATCTGTTCTATCTGAAAGAAATGGCCCAGCATGCACCTCAAAAGGAGATCACATGATAGGGATTATATTAATTAGTCTGTTTGACCACAGGCCCAGGTTTGTCTAAAGAGCCTCTAACAGTAGATTACCAGCTCGCATCTAATTAATCACCATCAGGCCCCAGGGGGTCTCCATGTGGATGGGGTGATGGGTGGTGAACTCTGACCCCTGTGCTCAGACGGCACTCTACAGAAGGCAAAAACGATAGAGATGCACAAGCCACAATGTTTGTTTGTGCGACTCCATGTATAATCTGCATAAATGTGTAAATATTTTGCCTGAGCCCAGACAGTTGTGTCCGTTGCACATGACTGCTTGTGTGTGGGTGTATTTGCAAAGACAATGTAGTTTATATAGTATGCAACGCCCTGTCTCCCTGTCTTACTACATTAGTCTGGTGTCTGGACCCCCGCAGAGATCAGGACAGCCTCAGTTATTAAACCTGCTCACGGGCTGGAGAGCGAGAGAGGCAGACGAGGTACCCAGGGAGGGTGAGTGGGAGGCATAAAGGGATTCTGCCAGACAGACAGGTCAGAGATGGGGATAATGGGCTGGCCTGAGGGTCGCCAGCAGGTCCAACAACGCTCTCGGTTAATATGTGGAGGCGGAGACCACGCTTCCTCCCAGCCCTGCCTCTAAACTGTGAATTATGTGTTAAAGTGATCATTTTCATGTGGGTGTGTGCGTGTATGATAGGTCCGTGAATTGTGGAATCTTGTAAACATTACTAATTAACGAAATGACGTGATGTACTGCTTAGAGATCAGAAGCTAATGCATCAAGCTCTCAAGGATGATTAAAAGACACCATTCCTGTTAGCAATCTCTCTTACGCACACATACATACATCCTCACACAAACAATATGTCAAAAGCTCCTGATTACAAATAAAATGTTCACAAATACACCAAAAAAGCAGACTTTGTGACAATAATTTGCATTCTAGATGCATTTGTGTCTGTCTGTTATTTATCATCTTGTGAGCTGTGGTTAGTTATGAACACAGTGAGAGCTGTGGTGTCCAATTTGTGAACAAATGACTCTTATGAGCCGGTTCTTTTTAAAGAGACAGTCAAAAAGATCTTGAACTTGTATGCGAATAAGCTGTTTGAATCATCAATTGATTGTTCATAGTCATTCATAGAGTTTTCAAATACTTAAAGTATTTATTGAGTTGGCAATAGATTTGCTCCCCTCTGATTAGTTGCTGCCAACTGTCCATTGCCCTAATTAGTTGCCCTGTGTCTCACCAGCTTGCCTGTTGAGTGCAACATTGCCCGTTGAGTGCAACATTGCCCAGCAACATTGCTCAAAAAGTTGCCCTGTGTATCATAACCTTAAGTGCGGTTCATTTGAATAAGTGTGAATGAGACTTGGGTCTCGGTCTGCTTCCAAATAAACTCTGGTGAGATGCTAATGAAATATAAACGCAACAAGGACCAAAGACATTTGATCAAATCAAAAACTGGATACTATGTCACAAGACGTGAGCCTACAAAAGACAGAATGTTCAAGCATACCCGTTTTTTTCTAATCATAGTCACAATGTTGCCCATCTCAGTTCGGTACAGGCATCAGAACCACGTCTCGCACGCCTCACAGCAGATCTGTGTGTGATCCTTTACGCTTTTTATAAGCTTTTCACGAGATGTCAGCTCCATCATAGGTACACATGTACAGCGAGTGCATTTAGCCCAGCATACAGCATTGTTTTCGATGTTCGACAAGTTTTGTTCAAAAATATACATCATAAAAGCCGACCAATCAGGTTGGGAATGTATCTGTGGTTAAAATGTTCGGTTCTGTGTTAAAAATGCCAACGTAAAAGCTAAGTGGATTTTTTTTTGGTCCGGACCAAACAAACCAAGTGAACTGAACTACAAGTGTGAACACATGTTGAAAGCAACTTGAGCTCCTTGTTCTGGAACTAAAGTAACCTGCGTGTGCATTTAAGCCAATGACAACGTCACTAGTACAACAAAACGCATGTAAGTGATGACAGTGGTGATGAACAATCACACTCCGATTCGCACCACAGCAAATGTGGCCAGTGTGAAAACCCCCTCAAACAACCTTTTAACCTGAAAGTAACAGAACCACAATACAGATAATCAAATGAACCTACATATCCTCAACCCGTTTCCACAGCAACCTTGCATTACTGCGATACTGTATGTATAGATTTAGTTGGGTTCAGATTGTGATGCGTTTTCAGCTCTGAGTCAGACAAGAGTAACAGCATTACTGAAGCATTTATCAGATTATGCTAGTCTGAAGGAGAAAGCAGCTAGAATTACCAAATATCCACGCGCCGTTTAGACAGGAGACAAAGACATTTTCTCTTTTCCAAGCAGTACGGGATAAAAGAATATATATTTGTCTTATTTTAAAATAACCTCACAGTGGATAGAAAGGTATAAGCATAAACCAAAACTCAAACACCAGACTGCAGAGAAAGTTGTTCGCAAGCACTGACTCACCTGAAAAATACAATAAAACATCAAAACTCCTGCCAGGTGTCTGAGGCCTCCAGGCACAGACTGAGCAGAGCTTTGTGAACATTGCTCTCTGGATTACAAAGATACAGAGAGACTTTAGAGACTTCCTCAGACACAGCGCACTGGGGAAGGGTTGTGCCTTTCCCCACACAGAAACATCTGTGTCTGCGGACAACACAGACACTTAGTATTTGTATTTTTATTTAGTATTTGTATAGTAACCTATTATCTGTTAATCATATTAACTATATACATATAAAAGTATCTTTTATGTTCAAATATATTGAGTATGTTTGCATTAAACAGTCTCAATAATATTAAGAGTGCATGACAATATACTATATGGCATCAATAGTACATTCATGTCAACAAAACCTCAATTCTTCTCAAACCAACATCAGAATCATCATTTCCTCTCCAGTTCCTTGGTGAAGTATATTATTGTAGAACAGGATAGCTTATTGACTCACTGATGCTACCTCCGGGCTGTGTGTTATGCTAGTATAGGGGAGCTTATTTACCCAGCGTTAACACCTAATAATGTGGTGTTATGGCAAGGCTGGACAGCTTATTGACTGCGACCCAACACAGCACATTGGTAGGTTATTAGCAGAGTCATATATCATGCCGACTGTGGAGCTATAGTGTCTCTCACAAGCAGAGAATGGCTGCTGTGTGGCTGAGGTGTTGAATGTGATACTGGACCTGCATTCAGAGACAATGCATGACAATATGAGAAGAATTAAATTAGTTTAATGTTATTCTGTTAGAGACATGAACTTTTATCTTAATGCATATGTCGGGCTATCAATCCATTAAACATTTGAATCAAAATAATATGTCAATTCATTTAAAGGATTAGTTCACTTCAGAATTAAAATAAAAAGTAGCCGTTGAGGTTCACTACATGGAGAAAAAACCTGGAATTTCTTAATTTCTTTTCAACTGAAGAAAGAGATTTTGGATGACTTAGGGGATTTAGGGGTGAAGAAATGATCAGGGAATTTTAATTCTGAAGTGAACTATCCTTTAATATATTAATTTAATAGATTTATTTAATTTATTTGATATAAATTATTAATATACCAATTAGTCAATAAATTAACTGTCAATTTAGTGTTATAAATTGTTAAACAATTAGTAGTATTGTTATTTAATCTAATAATTAAATATAAATTATTGATGTGTCAAGGATATAATTGCATGTGTGTGTATATGTAATGCTAATATACAATTTGTCTTAATTGATTAGCATGCCAATAATGTATAAATTAAATATAGGTTTTAATATTATTTTAAATATTATTTCATCATTTATTTAAATTATTTTAAAAGGAATATTAATATAATCAATTATTATTATTATTATTATTATAATATGTACAGATATTAAATAATAATATAATATAATATACCAATAATGTATATATTAAAAATAATAATAATTTTTATATTTAATTTGTTGTACTAAATATATAAACATTAAATTGACAGTCCAAGTCTTGTCCATTATCAAACCTCTATAAATGTGGTCTGGTCTTCAGCACTGTCAATTTGCCAGGATTCTGCACAATGTTGTCTCTGTCAGTCTCTCTATAGACTGCAGGCAGGTACAAAGCACAGGTGGACAAGCTTGTCAAGATGAATAAAACAGGGCGGCAGCTGGAGAGCAGAGAGGACCAGACACCTGATGCTGTTAGAGGAAGGTAGGTGACACTGCCACATCACAGCCGTGTTCACATGGATCTAGATCTTATTACCTTCATGGCCTAGTGACCGAGTAAAAGAGAAAAAAAATCAGCATTTTGATTTTTAACTCTCTAACTGCTGTAAATGTAAAATACTTTCAGGTGAAAAGTCACATTTAAAATAATAGGCGAGTAGTTGCTTCATAAATAAGCTTATATAACTTTTCTGCCAAGTACAGCACAGTACACACAACAAAAACAGTTTCAACACACAAAACTGGTATGCAGCATTGTTCTGTTTATGCGGGCAGTGTGAATACGGTGACCTATTAATATCGGTACTGAAATTAATAGGCTCTGCTCACCAGTGTGAAACAGGTTTAAGTGTTATCACCTACTGTGAATGTCTGATGTAGGATGTTTGTCTAGTTCTGCATCTGTCCCATGTACTTCCACCCCATCATTCAGTGGTGTGCTTTTGGCTTTGTTTGGGCGTGGCTGTCTGAAGTTCACTACTCTCTCACACACACACACACACACACACACACACACGGTACGTGTGCATGGTCCTGACTGTCTGACCTCATCCTCTGTTACCACCATCTGGAGACTAACCCTAAGCCATATGGTCACCACGGCAACGGCAATCCCCACTCCTACACGTGCACAAGAGTTTAAGATCCGATCAAATGTAGGACTGAACATTGAGCCACTTACAAACACGGACACACTTGCGCATTCATCATGTGTTTTTGATCTCAAATAAATGACATGAAGTTACAGATAAACAATAAGTCACTCGGTTAGATTTGATTTCAGCATGCTTCAAGAAACACAAGCCATTACATCACCACAAATCCATTCACAAGGCAAATTTATGCTCACATTAGCGTTCAAATGTTTGGGGTCAGTAAAAAAAAGACTACTCTTGTGCAAAACTACAGTGAAAACAGTAATATTGTGAATTATTGCAATTTAAAATTACTTTTCTATTTTAGGTAACATTGTACAATAAGGTTCATTAGTTAACATTAACAAAGATGAATAAATACTGTATAAGTGCAGTTCATTATTAGTACATGTTAATTTCAACATTTACTAATACATTATTAAAATCTTGTTAACATTAGTTAATGTTCTGTGAACTAACATGAACAAACAATGAGCAACAATTAGTAAATACAGTAACAAATGTATTTCTCATGGCTAGTTCATGGTAGTTAATACATTAACGAATGTTTAACTAATGAACCTTTTTCCATATTTTATATATATTTTAAAATGTAATTTATTGTGACGGTAGAGCTGAATTTTCAGCATCGTCACTCCAGGCTTCAGTGTCACATGATCCCTCAGAACTCATTCTAATATGCTGATTTGGAGCTCAAAAACATTTATTATAATTATCAATTTTGAAAACAGTTGTGGAAACCATTACTATAATTTCCTTCAGGATTCTTTGATGAATAGAAATAAAAAACAGTATTTGAAATTGAAATCTTTTGTAACATTATAAATGTTTTTATTGCCAATTTTTTCAGCTTAATGCATTATTGCTGAATAAAAGGAAATAATTCGTTGCAAAAGATAAAAAAAAACATTTAAAACAGTCGTGAATATCCAGCAATAAAGTTTTTTGACAGTGCAGTGCCCCTGTGCTCAGAATCAGGCACTAATGACTGGGGTGATGGGATTACTTCATAGGCTGATGAGAACTGGCTGCTAATCCCAAATGATTAATTCTGCGACACACACAGTATGTATAATCACACAAATACAGCTCACATCTAGGAATAGTTCACCAAAAACTCTCATCATTTACTCACCCTCATCTGTTTTCAAACTTGTATGACCTTTTTTTTCGCCATAGAACAGAAAAGGAAATGCTAGGCATAATATAAAACAACAAAAAGTAGTCTATATGACTCATGTGCCACATTCCAAGTCTCCCGTTATGCTGGTGTGTAACCAGCAGGGCCTGGGGCAAAAATGCCACAGAAAGTGACAAAAATGTAATGAATTCCTTTCTGTACTGTTACCTAACATGTAATATATTATTTCATAACATTCTATTTTAGTCCGATCTAGTGATGGGTTTAGTGCCTCTGCAGACACCGGAGTGACCTCAGAGCGTTCAAAGGTTTAGTGTTGGTAGGATTTTACTGTTTTTGAATGTCTCTTATGGATTTATTTGAACAAACATAAAGTAAAAACAATAATATTGTGAAATATTATTAAAATGTAAAATAACTGTTTGCTACTATAAGAATATATATTTTAAAATCTTATTTATTCCTGTGATGGAAAAGCTGAATTTTCAGCATCATTACTCCAGTCTTCATGATTCTTCAGAAATCATTCTAATATGGTAATTTGCTGAAAACAGTTGTGCTGCTTAATATTTGTGGAAACTGTGATACATTTTTTAGAGGAATCTTTTATGAATTGAAATGAGTTTATGAGTTTATTTGAAACTTATCTTTTGTAACATTATAAATTTCTTCACAGTCACTTTTGATCAATTTAATGCATCCTTACTGATTAAAGTATGAATATCTTTCTTTCCTTCTAACTGATCCCAAACTTTTGAACAGTATAGCATATTTACAGTACTTTTATATTTGATGTTGATTGGACAGATAAGAGACAATTTCTCATACTAAAAATGTTTTCCAATGAATTGATTCAATTGACCCTTCGCTGGTGGTTTGATTGACAGGCGATCTGACCAATCATAACCCCAAATCCGCCATTTTGTCCGACAAAGCAGTCAGGGGAGTTAGTAGATTAACGTTGGTGAACTTGAACAATTGTGTGTACTCACATCTTTCCGCGCTTGAAACAACATTCCTTCTGATGTTCATTCATGTTTATTTGATGCTATAAATGAACTAGTATGAAGAGATGATCGGTTCACGAGCTACAGCGATCTGTCATGACACATTAAAGAGACACTATATGCTATTTATTGTTAAAACTTCTTTAAAAAAAATTACAATATTTTAAATAAACTCTTTCATATCAAAAGTAATCAGCTCTGTCATGTCTGTCGACGTGTTGTCAGTGTCCTCTTCGCTCGTGATGCATTTTTCACTGCGTGAGAACATTATGTGTGGCGTGAGAGTCTTTGTGAAGGGTCAATTGTAGTATTTGCCGTGTAATTTTATTTGGTTGGAAAAATAAAATGCGAAAACAAAATCAAAATGTGCACCTAAATATACACTAAACTGGGGAAATATATTTCTGATTTCTGTTATGATGTGTACTTTAAAATAAATTAATTAATAATAAATTACTCTTATCTTTTTTTGTCCTCACTGACTCACAGTAAACAACAGGATGTTCTCTTTTTGTGCGCCTCTGAGATTGCGTAACACATGGCCTTTTTTCACAATTTAATCATAAATATGATCTTACAGGTCTACACAAAATTATCTGAATTCACATCCTTTTCTCCCACTTCGTCTAAAAATGGAATAGTAAAATGAAGTTCTCCCAATTAAACAAGAACTTCCTACACTCACTTCCTCCTTGAGGTGATGAGGAAATACAGTTTCCCCTTCCAACCTTTGCCGTTTATGAGATAACACTGACATAGAAAGATCCTCTTCTCTTCTCATGTTCTCCTGGACCATTCATGTGGTGATGCTTGCACTGCTAAATGCTGTGCTGAATAGAAAGAATGATAAACAGCTATTCCCAGCTCCACCGCTGACTATAGAGGAACTATATGAACGGCGCGCATTCTCTCCATAATCCGCATGTCAACAGCTGGCAGGTCGAGCAAGCATTCTTTTTATTTTCCACCGTCCCTTATATTCATCACATTTCTGTGCTTATTCTCACTTTTTAACAATGTGGTAATAGTGTTTTTCTGTCAACAGTTTTGTATAGGGTCACAAATGGCCCTATAAATAGATCTATAAAAACAACATGCATAAAGGCCACTATCAGTCTAACATTAGTCACAACCGGTTTAGCAAGTACGCAGTTAAAAATGGAAGCAATGTCATCTCTGTCACGGAATCTCCCCAGTGTGTCTCTCACACTCGGTTCTTCACTAGTCAGTGCCTTTCATTTGTTTGGTTGTCACGGTGATAGTGCACCTGTGGAGCAGATCGGTCAATCCAACTCAGACCTGCCTTTGTTCTTTCACTTGCTCTTTGATTGTCTTGGCAACATACCTGCACTGGTTACTGACCTGTCGGGTAACAGTAACGCAGATGTGCACTTGAAAAACAAATGTAAATATTGGACTTAAATCACCTCTCATGGCTGTATATGCAATTTTTCCTCAGTAACATTTAGATTTGGCTCTTAAAAGGACTAGTTCACCCAAAATACTTCCTCTTTCTTATGTTTCTTTCTTCTGTGGAATACAACAGGGGAATTTTTGAAGAATACATTTTTCAATATGAAAGTGAATGGGCAATGTCGAGCTCCAAAAGAAGGAAAAAGTTTCCAAAAAATGGTCTAGAACACTATATTCCAACTTTTCTGAAGCTATACACTAACTTTGTGGTCACTGTTCTTATAAGAAAGCCATTAACCGTCGTTCTCTGCCGTGGAGATACAGTTCCGTTCAAAATTTTGGGGTCGGAAATATTTTTTAATGTTTTTGGAAAAAGTATGTTATGCTCATCCAGTAAAAACAGTAACATTGTGAAATGTTATTACAATTTTAAAATAACTGTTTTCTATTTGAATATACTTTAAAATGTTATTTATTCCTGTGATGGCAAAAGTTATATTTTCAAAATCATTACTCCGTCATATGACCCTTCAGAAATTAAGGATGCTCCGATCAGGACTTTTCTTGTCATCATGATCGGCCGATGGTATACTTAATGACTATTAGAAAAAGTATGTATGACCGGTCATAAAATAAAGTTTGGTTTAGTTTTTGATCATCTTTCAGCGTCGTTTTAGCTGTGCTCTTCTACGGCTCACGGTAAATCAAGTCCTGTCAATCTGAGCGATCATTCCAATCTGCGAAGTTACAAAGCAGAACATGGCGCAAAAGCCTCATCTGTATACTGTACATACACGCCACGGTAACGTTTTACCGCATCAAATTGCGATCGGTTTGTGAGATCAGCCAAATTTAGAGAGCCTCGATGGAGTCATGTGATTATGGGCAGATACCGATCTGCAGCTGATCGATCAATACATCCCTATCAGAAATCAATCTATTATGCTGATTTGGTGCATTAGTAACATTTCTGATAATTATCAATGTGCTGCAGTAAAGACCATGATACTTTTTTCAGGATTCTTTGATGACCAGAAAAAATAGCCTTTATTTGAACTAGATTTTTTTTGTAACAATGTAGAAGTCTTTTACTGTCACTTTTGATTTACATTAAAATTGTGAATGAAAATTACATTTTCTTTCTGTTCATAAAGCTATCTTATAGACTTGTAATATAGCACAGACTAGATGGACTATTTTTATGCTCATTTTATGGTCTTATTTTGACCCATTTAAAGCTTGACAGCTTTGGCCACTATGAACTGTCCTTGAACGGAAAGAGCTTCAACATTTCTCCCTTTGTTTTCCATGGAAAAAAATAGCCAAATGGAGGTTTGGAATGACTTGAGAGTGTGAAAATAATGACAGAACTTTCATTCGGGTGAACTTCCTTTAAATGTCCTTACAACAGGAAACAAAGACAATGTGATAAGTATGAAACAGTGTTAAAATACAAAACATGTTACATTATCTTTCTTTCCACTTGTTCTCTTTCATCTGTTTTTCATGACTCTTTTTTGGAGCACTTTCAAAGCAGCCAGTGCAAATGAATTATTTTTGACAGTAACTATTGGGATGATGTTTCCATATCATCCAAGAAGTCAAAACAAAAACAGCACGGAAGGAGCATGTTACATCGACATGCCATCTAGATAACCCTGTGTACTATACATAGAATACTCATTAAGCATAAACAAGTGCAGGCATGAACACATTCACTCACACCCTAGGGTGCAGAACAGCTGCTGAATCCTCAGATCATTGTGCACAGAATGGGCATGTGGGGAAATATCCTTCCCATAATTCCACTTCCCGCTAAAACCAGCAATACAGCCAATGGGATTTACACCTGCCTGCCACATATGATCTTCCTCACTTATTAGCCGAGGATACGCTGCAACACACTCGACTCATTCAACCAAGATGTTTGAGAAAGGGCGGATACAGAAACTTATTTTGCTTCAATGGGGTTTCAGCCTATAGACGCTGTCAGTTACTAATAAGAGAGTTTCTCTTGCATTCAATATAGTCACACACACACACACGCATATTCTCCTCTGTGCACTCTTGAGGTGTGACAGCCAACAAAAAAACACCTCTAGGCTCTGGGGTCTCTCTTGAAGTGCCTGTCTTCTTATTAGCCATGTGTTCTCAGCGTGGAGAGAAAACCTAGAGAGCTTTGACAGTTGAAAAACCCAGTCTTTGTTAAACTTCTGTTCTTCATCTTTTCTTTGAGACTTCTCTTGCTGTGTCAAGTCTGCCACTTCTTTGAAAAGAGAGTATACCATCTTCACATATACACCAAATCCAGATGTATTATACAATATAGTAGTAAAAATAACAAGACTTGCTTGTTGGCATGAAACTATACATATGCAGAGTCATTTTGAAATGCTGTACTCTTCCTACAATGTGCATTCTTACAAATAGGCTTAAAGAGTATATTTCAGTTCGTTTGTTTCCTGGGAATCAAACCCACAACCTTGATGTTTTTAAAATGTTTAAAATGTCAATATTGCATGAGCTCCAAAAACACAGGACAAATTCATCCCCAGCAAATTTTATAGAAAAATGAGAAGAAAAAACAAAAACACACACGTGCAAATCATCTCATCTCAAAGGAATAGATAAATTTAACATTTCTGTTGTATTTTCAATTTTTGAAAAATTGACATTGTTAATAATAAGTATAATAATCTATCTAGTTCACCAATTTACTTGCTTTACAAAAGGATGTCATGCCTATTTACACAATCACATGCTTCATCACTTATGGCTTGAGGGTAAACACTTCCTTCACAATGCTCAATGAACCTTGATAAAGCATTAGAAAAATTTTATATCAAGAGTTTTATATCACGACAAATTTATAAAATAATGTATTACAATAAAAAAAGTTATGTTTCTCCCTATTGGCCCCCAAAAGTTGCATGGCTGTGCGTAAATGGTCCCCATCTGCTCAGGGAACGCCATTATCTGCTGCGATGAATGAGTGTATGACCACTCAGTGGGATGAGCTCATACTAAAAGCCAGATCAATCTCGGTCTCAGTCTAAAAGCCCCAGTCAGAGATATGCGGATGGGGTCGAGATCTGATTAGGGACCGCTGATAATCCCACCAGCTCACGGGATACATCACATCCTTGTGTCAATCAATGTATTCACGACCAGTCCGTTACATTTATGGTTAGCAGAAAACCTTAAAAACAGCTGTTTTCCGTGTTTATACTGATTCTGTTACTGGGATTATTATAAACATTGATAAGACTATTATGTAAAGCCAAATGCAGCTCAAACTCAAATATCATAGTTAATTTGCCTGAAGTTCAAATAAAGCAATATATTTACTTATTTGAAACTTTGTAGTTAGGCTAAAAATAAAAATTCTTTAATCTGTCATCATTTACTCAGTCTCATGTTTCTAAACCCGTATGATTTTTATTCTTCATTTTTTTTCTCTGTACAGTGAAAATAAAAGGTAGCCAAGTATACCATGTCTTGTTGCATTTTGCCAATTATGACATTCATTCATGACATTCAATTGATGAGAATTTACATTTTTTTTTGTGTGAATTTTTCTCGTCATATAAATCAAACACAGCCGTTTACATTTGCAGATATCTATTTTAAATGTTCAGCATCACAGTGGCTCTTTTTCTTTTCAAATGCACAGGCATCATCACACGATCTCCTGGTACTGCGTATCTATACCATGAGTTCACGTTTGTATTTGGTGCATATCATTGTCACGGAAATTGTAATGTAATCTGCATATAAATAGAACGCTAAATAGAAACAGAAAATCGTGCTATTGATACACTCTTTCATGAGATCTGGCTCGCATCATCACACTGATGCATTTAAAAACACATTCCAAAGAACTTGTCCTGCAAGTTGTTAGTTCCTGTTGTTTTGCTGACACAAACATGTCAACCATCAAATGCCATATATGAACATTAACCTACAGTAAAGAGCTAAAATACCTTAATAAATACACTACACAATCAAATTACATCAGTATCCAACAGTCTCTTGAATAAACTCACAGTTACAGTTAGAGGGGAAGTTCATGTAAAGCACCAGACAGTAAAATGAACTGGAGGAGTAATCTACTAACACTGATCAGAGGGAAGTAGTAAGGTAAGCATTTGTCACCCAACTGCTTTTATCTTGATCTGAGGAGAGTCAGAGCTGCCATAAGTAAGTACATTAATAAAGACTAAGGTGGAAGGAGTGAAAGAGAGCTAAAATGATCAAAAAAATGAACACAGCAGTAAATTGTAATTGACCCGTTGCAGGCAGTTTGATTGACAGGTCTAACCAATCATAACCCCAAATCCGCCATTATGTCTGACAAAGCAGTCAGGGGAGTTAGTAGATTACCATTGGTGAACTTGATAAATTGTGTGTACTCACATCTTTCCACACTTGAAAGAACTTTCCTTCTGATGTTCATTCATGTTTATTTGATATGCTATAAAATGAACTAGTATGAGGTGGTTAATTCACAAGCCGCTTGAACTGGAGCTACAACGATCTGTCACGACACATTAAAGAGCCACTATATGGTATTTATTGTTTAAACTTCTTTAAAAAAAAATTACAATATTTTAAATATTAAACTGTTTCATATCAAAAGTAACTTGCTCTGTCTTATCTGTCGAGTGTGTGTGTGGCGTGAGAGCGCATGGTTTGTCGGACAGAGCAACAGTAACTAAAGGGGGCGGGTCTTTGCGAACGGTCAATTGTGGGTACTCTACAAATCTAGCATACTAAACTAGTGAGCCTTTTGAGGCCAGAATACTCGCACAGCTCTTACTAGCTGGCCTCCTTTACACTCATACCCCTAAACGTCACTCATATCTGGGTCACGGCACCAATGTAACCCCACCGGATCTACTCTTACCACTCTCCAAGCAGGATTCAAACAGTCAGTCGCTAGTGCACATCTTGAAGCCAGAGAAGTGAGGTTTACTCCCATCCGGGTCACATCACCAAAGTAACCCATCCGATTCTACTCGCACCGCTGAGGGGGATTCAAACTGTCAGTCGCCAGTGCGCCACTTGAGGTCAAGAGAGTGAGGTTTACTTGCACAGCTCTTAATAGCTGACCTCCATTACACTCACACACCTAAACCTCATTCCCATCCAGGTCAAGGCAACAATGTAACCCCCTACAGTTGTACTCGCACCACTACGAGCAGGATTCAAACCGGCGTCTTCAGCACAGGACACAGCTGCACTAAACAAGGACATTAAAGACCGCAGCCTCTTGCGTCAGTTGCTAGTTGTGCCTCTTGAGGTCAGGGGAGTGAGGTTTACTTGCACAGCTCTTTACTAGCTGGCCTCCATTACACTCACCCCCCTAAACCCCTCTTCCATCCGGGTCACGGCACCAACGTAACCCCTCTGGTTGTACTTGCACTGCTACAAGCAGGATTCAAACCGGGGTCAACAGCAAAAGAGGCAGCTGCTCCAACAAGGACACTAAAGACTGCAGCCTTTAGCGTCAGTTGTTAATGCGCCTCTTGAGGCGAGAGGAGAGAGGTTTACTCGCACAGCTTTTTACTAGCTGGTCTCCATTACACTAGAAGCAAATGTGATGCAAAACCCAGATTTTTCTCCCATGGCGCAGATGAAGCTGTAATCGCCCACTGACAGCCCCCCCAAAACTGTTCCCGGCTGCCACAGCGATAAGCTCTCTCTGGAAATGTGGCTTTCCTCCCCCCTTTCAAATAGGGCTTGATTAAACAGAAAGCACTGAGAGACCGGCTACCAGAAATCTGCAGTAGGGTTCTTGAGTACCAGGAAGAGAGCTGGTACAAGGACAAGGGGGGCTAATCTAAAGCCGCCTTATTCTTTAAATAGAAAAATAGGCATTTACTAATACTCTTAGCTGCAAACAGTGAGCATTTCATCACCAAACTTGTCAGCATGAACAAGCACAAGACACAAGACTGAGGACATCAGGGAAACACTTATCTACATAAACAAGATGTGATCTGAGAGGCAGTGGCAGGTACTTCAAATAACATCGTTCCAACATCAATATGAAAATTCTGTCATATTTTCTTACCGTCATGTCCTCAATATGCTCAAAATGAGAATTTAAGAATATTTATGCAGCTCCATTTCATACAATGGGAGTTCATACTACAGCTTTTAAGCTCCAAAATATTTTGGATTTATATGATAGTTTGTGTAAGGAAAAGATCAACATTAAGTGGTGTATTGATAATGTTCCCTTTCAATGTTAAATGGAAAAAGCAACAGATCTTTTCTTCCGTGTTGTGATGACATCTGTGTGAAATGGACTATTGAAAAATAAATAAATGTAGTGTGTGATTTGTTTTTTTCCATTAGTTGTTGATTGGGTGAAGGAAGATCTGAATGCAAATTTGCAGTCGATTGTAAGGAAGTAGCAGAGTGTAAGTGGATCAAAGATATGGAGAAGTCCGCCATACATGCAGAACTGAGAGAAGTCTATTGTTTGGCCAGAAGATATTTAAAAAAAATAAATAAATAAAATAATAATAATAACTAGAATGTACATTTCCTGAAGGAAATGTGAATGGTGCTTGCAGTGGCAAAATTCGGCACTCGGTCGCTAGGGTGTTTCTAGGCAGTTTCTAATTAATGTGTTTTGTGTGGTTGCTAGGCAGTTGCTATGGTAAACTGGGTGGTTGCTAGGCGGTTGCTAGGGTAACCTGGGTGGTTGCTATGGTGTTACTAGGTGGTTGGTAGTTATCACATATAGTTATTATGGAATTAACATAGGGTTTTTAGCATGTTCTCAGCCCACTTTAACACTTAGCTAATGAGTATTAGCATGTAGCTATTCACTGCTAGCATGTGTAGCATGTTGGAAGTCCAGTTTGCTAGCATGAGACAAAAGACCCAACAACCAAGGCTCTACGATGTTCTGATGCAGAGATATAGCTCTTGCTAAATAGTTGCTAGGGTACCTTGTTTGGTTGCTAGGGAGTGGCTTGGCAGCTGCCATTGATGATCCTCCAAAGGCTGCTTGTCAGTATGAAAGACAGAAACCAGCCCTATGATGTTCAGGTTTGAAAATATCCCTCTTTGGGTTTGGTTGCTAGGGTGCACTAAATGGTTGCTAGGGAATGGCTAGGCAGTTAACAGGCTTAAACTAATAGAGTGCATGTGAGCCCAAATCAAAAATGCCAAACTCGCGTGTCTCTATGATGTTCTGAATCATTTAAATCCATCTCATCTATTTTTCAATGGAAGTCAATGGGAGTTTTGTTGCTAGGGTGCTCTAAATGGTTGCTAGGGCTCGGCTAGGCAGTTAACAGGCTTAAACTAATAGACTGCATGTGTGCCCATATCAAAAATGCCAAACTCGCGTGTCTCTATGATGTTCTGAATCATTTAAATCCATCTCATCTATTTTTCAATGGAAGTCAATGGGAGTTTTGTTGCTAGGGTGCTCTAAATGGTTGCTAGGGCTCGGCTAGGCAGTTAACAGGCTTAAACTAATAGACTGCATGTGTGCCCATATCAAAAATGCCAAACTCGCGTGTCTCAGTGATGTTTTGATCCATTTAAATCCATCTAATCGATTTTCCAATGCAAAGTCAATGGGACTTTTTTCGCCGCTTTTTCGTCCGCTGTACGAACGTCGTCGGTTCGATCGCTTATAAAAGTCATAGCACACCTCTCCTCAATGAGCCGGTCGATTTGACACCTCATTCATGGGTCTAGGACAAACGGTGCGGGACGAGTTACGCGCCGAAGTTTTGTCCAGAATAAGAAGAATAATAAGTATGTAGAATAACAAGATTGATGCTTGCCTTAGGCAAGCACCAATAATAATAATAATAAAAACATGCATGGATAATTCATTCACAATACGATAAATACAAGCATTTACAAAATTGATAAGATGAATTTTCATTCCAGACCAACCTTAAACTCAAGAACCAGATCACTAGTCGGTGAACTTTAAACTCAAGAACCAGATAAGCTTTCGTATGGTTCTTGTTTCAGATGTTTTCCATAAAATTTATTCACAAACCGGAGCGATTCTCTTTAAATCAGAACTCATTTACATTTAGTCATTCTAAATCATCGCAATCATCTGGATCACCATGCACATTGCCCAATTCTATATCCTAATTGTTTATGTAATTTATTTTCCGGGAGCTCTTTGCTTCCAACTTCGGTTAAACTGCTAACTCTGATTGTAAATTAATTAACTAAATTATGTTATTTGCTAACTGCATTCTTTAAATTGTAATGTTGACATCCGTTCTCTGTAAAGCTGCTTTGAAACGATATGTATCGTGAAAAGCGCTATACAAATAAATTTGAATTGAATTGAATTTAGCAGACGCTTTTATCCAAAGCGACTTACAAGTGAGGAATACAAACAAGTGATTCTTCATGAAGTGGCAAATAGATACAGGAAGTGCTCTCAATACAAGTTTCATACATTGCTCACAGTAACATAAGCTAGAGTGGGCGTCATAACTCATAAACTTAATGGTATGACTTCAGAGTTTTCCTTTTTGGATGAACAGCCTTTCCTCAGTCCCACGGGATGTGGTGCTGAATTGTCGGTCACTTCGGTACATGGTGCAAACTGATATTTCTGAGCAGTTTCCAGGGCAAACATAGTTGCATGGCCTTGAAAGTACTATAATGGACTCTCTGGCTCTGAGTGATGACTGGCTCACACAGATATATCTCTTCAATGGCTGTGCTAGTGGTCATTGTTTCTCAGTGTGTTCAAAGTCACTTTAAAAGAAGTCCGTCCATCCTGGTAACACTTCCATGCAGCTTTTTTTCTATATAGGCTACACTACCGTTCTAAAGTTTGGAATCAGTACGTTTTTTTTTTAAAGAAATTAATACTTGAATTCAACAATGAATGTGTTAAACTGATTGAAAGTGACAGTAAAGACATTTATAATGTTACAAAACATTCATATTTTAAGTTAATACTGTTCTTGTGAATTTTCCATTCATCAAAAAATCCTAAAAAAAAAAATGGTTTCAACGTTAATACCATTAAGAAATGTGACACTGAAGACTGGAGTAATGCAGCTGAAAATTACTGTTTTATCTGTATTTTTGATCAAATAAATACATCCTTGGTGAGTATATGA